>OW679198.1:13625564-13904882 GCA_940337035.1 Agriotes lineatus | reverse complement strand
TTTATGTTAATGAATTTCTAAAACTTTTTAACTAA
The DNA here is from genome assembly GCA_940337035.1 of Agriotes lineatus. Lineage (NCBI taxonomy): Eukaryota > Metazoa > Arthropoda > Insecta > Coleoptera > Elateridae > Agriotes > Agriotes lineatus. The sequence continues at coordinate 13,904,847 of OW679198.1, read as the reverse complement.
ATATTATTTAAGTAACTCTCAAATATCCCCAATATGAATTTAAAACAAACGTTGCTACCGTAGTTTGTAATGAATTCTCATTTTTCTCAAATTTCCTGTCACTGGATTTTGGTCGGAAGTTTATAATGAAAAACACTTTATTTTGATCCCCTCTAGCTACCCTTTCACACCCTGTATATAACAAATGGGGCAGTATATTTTAAAGTTTGTAAATTTAACGAATTTAACTGGTTTAATGAAAACGAAATTTCAGATATAAAAACCACGAAATTATATTAAATGCCTACATAAAAGCTTCATTAACTGTCAGTTGACAAAGTACTCGAAATTGTGAAACAGACAGAAGAAAATAACGGTAGTAAAAATATTTAATTCCACAGGAAACAGTTTCAGCAAGAATTTTGAATAACATTTGGACGATTCGAAATACGAATATTTCCACTTCAACAGTTTACTAAATTATGTAAAAGATGAATTGTAATTTAAAATCAAAAGGGTATAAATATTGAAAATAGTAAATAACAAGACCTCTGATTCATTTTATTAATATGTATTGCTGTTACTGCCTGCTGTACAGACAACTAACTGTGCTTTTTATAAGCAATTTCTCCATTGATTATATTTGCACTAATCCCAGAAATTCTTACTGTTATTCGACATTCGTTTCTGGCGCTATTATATTAAGTGACAGTTTTATATTGCATCCCATGGTATGGAGCATTAATTGTGTGTTGTTACTCCAACAGTTTTCTGTAAGTAAATCACTTTGGATAACGTATAAAATGTGAGTCTTATTTTGGAATTGTATTATGTACGCCTTTGCGTGATTCTGTACGCTGGTAAATACGAGTATATTGACACTCAAGGCCTGCTCAAAATTACAAGTGGAGCGAATGAATTATGTTTGATCTTTTTTTTCGCAAAGGAATCCTTTCTGGGAATATTGAGCATGCAGAGAGAAAAAAAAACATTTCGCGAGGTTGGCGACATTGAGCTGAGGCAGAACGTGTTAGCGAACGGCGACCTTCGGGGCGATCGATAGGGCTGACAAAATAAAGGCGCATCTCGACGAGTCCGCCCCTGTGCGGCGGAGAAAAGCCGAAAACACGACTTCTGGGTGCACAGCGGCCATTTGTCCAGCTACGACGTACGTCGTGCAAAATTTTCGCGTCGCACGCGCTCAATCTTTCGAGATCATCCCAGCACAAATAGTAGTAATTACCGGCCTTAAAATAGTACGAATTTCACGCTATTATCATGATTTGGAGGCCGGCGCGAAGGTTGCTGCACGCGCTGCGAAACTTACTTTGGGGGGGCATCATCCTGTAGTGCTGCGGATGAGGGGGCAGCAAGCAGATGCCCTCCTGCTTGACGGGGCCGTTTGTGACGTATCGGGACACCATGCTTGCCTTGTTTTGCGAAACTTAGATCGAGACGAACGGCTCACGCATCTGACCACGTGCGGCACTGATAACACCTATTTACGAACAGCGAACGATGCGAAGGGGGCCCTCACGACATGTTTCGTCCGCAGCTCGTCAAAGGGCTGGCCGAAGTTCTAAAAGAGCAATCCGTGGGTAGAGACCGGGGCGAGACTGGATTCGAGCGCGCCAAGTTTATGACGGGGGGCATCTTCCGCCGCCAGAGGAACACAACCACCGTGCGGCTGTCAAATCCGCAATCTTGCAATGTCACTGGCACACAAAAACCGCGGCTGCCGATTCCGGAACACAGATTTGGCGGATGAGGGCTCGAAACTTAGCGCTGGTCGTACATGCCGAGCACGTCCCGCTGCACCAAACGGCACATAAATCGATAAGGGCGTTTTACGAATCACTTTGCACTATTGCACATCACGTTTCCGCCGTGGACGCGGGCGGGGCGAGCGATTTATAGTGGAGGCGACGCGTCAAACGATTTCTTGACTAATGTCTCTTCGAACACAGTTGGGAATCGATTAAAAAGTTTTTTTCGCAAACGTCAAAAAAATTACAATTTTCATCGACAACGCCATTGTATCGACTGTGAAATTTGGTTGCTGAATCGTCCGCCAGGATGCCGCGCTTGCGCCGTGCGCACGCTAACCGATCAACTTGTTACACGGCATGAATGGACAGCGTCGCGCGCGCGTACGCCAGGTCCGTAATTACAGTTTTCTTGGTGTACAGCTAAAGCTCAAATAACAGCTAAGAACATTTCTTGTATGCAGGAAAGGAAACACTTTCTTGCAGTACATTTTACGTTATCGTTAGAACAGTTTTTAATTACATGTCAACAAATTTAGCCAATATGGATTCCACTCAAAATTAGTGAATTTAGAAATTCCCTAGAAAATTATAAAATGTCATTATCTGATCAATTGTAATCACACTAAAATATTGTTTTTGCACTACTAGTCTCAGAACGCACTGTTATTGGCCTATCTTTAGGTCGTAATAGATATTTATGCATTAAGGGAGATATGAATATGTTTTTTTCCGGAGGTTGACATGTGTTACAGATCGAGGGCCCCTGGTCCGAGGTCTGTAAGTCAACCGTGGTGCATACAATATTTTATCTACTAGCATATTCGTAAAAATAGTATGAAATTTCAAAATGTCATAATGACATTTAAAATTAGAATATGTAAGTAACATCAAGGATTGCCTCATTGTATGGTTGCTAAGACGTTAATTGTAGTTGCATGGTTACCATGAGTTTGAGGGAGAAATAATTTGACAAGTCCCTTGGGAGTTATGAGTAGGTTTTCATATTTTGTTTCTACGACGAAAATGTACAATATCATGTTGCTAGTAGATAAAGTTGATTTTCTCCACCACGGGAGAGAAAGTAAAATAAACAATTTTCACCGTGGTAACTAATAAATTGCTAAGTTACCAAATATGGCTATTTTAATTTTGACGTTTTAAAGAGCTGTATTGTCAGGTTGACAGTTACAATATTTTCGAAAGTTGTTGGGAATTTAGGTATAAAACCGTTTAGTAGTGCAAAAAATAGTATATACACCACGGTAGCGAATCGTCTTATAACCTTCGCGCTCAGGTTATAATGCTGCGCTTCGCTACCGTGATGTATAATATACTATTTTGCACTACTAGTCTCAGAACGCACCGTTATTGGCCTATCTTTAGGTCGTGAAGTTGATTTTCTCCAACATGAGAGAGAAAGTAAAATAAACAATTTTCTCCGTGGTAACTAATAAATTATAGTCTAAGAGCTGGTGACATTTTTTGATGATCATTTAGTTAAGGCCTATTTTTTGAGAGAATGTTGCTGGAGGCATGTATAAGTGTCATCTGCAAGGATTCTCCTAGATAGCGGTATCGGAGAGAGGCAGAACACCCCCAATTTTCACTGTCAGTATATGTCAAATTCGAGGTGAGCCGGTTAGGTTTTGTGTCAGTTTGTGTCAAAACTGACGGAAAACCTAACCTGCTAATCTTGAATTTGACAGTGCAAATTGGGGGTGTTCTGCCTCCCTCCGATACCGCTATCTAGGAGAATCCTTACAGATGACACTTATACATGCCTCCAGCAACATTCTCTCAAAAAATAGGCCTTAACTAAATGATTACTGAAAAATTTCACCAGCTCTCCTACTATTACTAAGATACCAAATATGACTATTTTAATTTTAAAGAGCTGTATTGTCAGGTTGACAGTTGCGAATCTTCTTATACCCTTCGCGCTCAGGTTATAATTAGAGTTTCCAGTCCCGGGATCCAGTCCCGGGATTCTACCACAAAAACCGAATTCCGGGACTACAGCCAGTCCAGGCGCAGTGCCGGACCATGTCAACATACGTGCGTATTTATACTCGATATAAGAGAATTAGGACGGGTATTCACCGGCGTCCAGCGTATTACTCATGCCTTTTGCACATTCGGCATTATTTGCGTTTTGCGCAGACATGAGAGGTATTGTTTTCGGTAGGTTAGAATTAATCCTGTGTGTTGTTTCAGCCACATTGCATATCTTCATATTTTTTATTTATGTATTTGTCTGCTTCTTTTGGTGGATTTAGATATATTTTACGCGTAGTCGTGTGCGTACGTAGTAAGAGTAAGGTAACTGAATTTGTAAACTTTTAAAATTATGTGCGAAAAAGTTGAATAATTTATATTTTTGGTTTTAAATGTGTTCGTTATTTTTATTAGAATGAATTCCGATTTGCAACATACCTTCATTCTACATTAAAAAAAATAACGATTTGAAGTGAATATGGCAAAATTTTATATATTGAAGATAAACAATTAAACAAACTAGTCCCGGGACTTGAAATTTAGCTCGTAAGTCCCGAAAACACTTTTGGTCCCGGGACTTGGAAACCCTAGTTATAATACTGCGCTTCGCTACCTTGATGTATAATATACTAATTTTTAGGGATGTCGTACCCGGTCTTAAATCAAACCCGGGTACCCGAAAACAGTACCCGGGTACACGAGGGTACCCGAAATATATAACAAAAATGTTAGCGTACATTGGAACATTCTTAACGCCGCGAGTTTTAAACTGACCTAAATTGAAATAGTTCCTACTCTCCCATCAAAATCACACAGAGGATGTTTATGTGACTTCATCCCATACTGACGCGATTTAATTGTACTATTGACGGGTTGAATTTTTCCGTGAAGGGGTTTATTATATGAAACAAGAAACATTATGTGGTATGGGATGGGGTTATTCTGGTTATTATTGCATATGGTTATGTTTTTCTAGAGCTTATTCATATTGTTTTTAAGTTTTTATCTTCTCCGAAAAAGGCTGACTTATTAGAAATTACATAATTTACTAGTCGGGTACCCGGTCATGAAAATATACCCGGGTTGACTATTAACCGGGTCGACCCGGGTACCCGGGTACCCGCCGACATCCCTACTAATTTTCATATCAAGCAAGAAGATATAATTTTGTTGTTGATTTCAAGGCAATGTTCGTATTTTTGGCGCTAAAGTTGAGAATGATGAGATACTACGTTTTCAAGAGTTGATAAATTATTACTAAATATTTGTGTAATAATGACATCTTTTGCAATTAGTTGTGATGGCATTTTAATTGCATCCTCTTTACCTGTAATAGAATATTCTGAAATTCCAATTTGCAAGAAAAAAGTAGGGAACTGAATTTAACTTTCTATGGCATGTATCTTTCAAAACAGTTTTATGATCTTAAAATAGTGCCATAGGGAGCCGCTTTTAATATATTGTTGAATCGTTGATTGTCGTGATCCATGTGAATACGACTCTCAGTTATTTACAATTTTATTAACAACTTCACTTCCATGAATATGCAAATAAATCACGCGAAATAAAAAATGTTCACCAGGAACCATATTATAAGTTGTGTGAGACATATTTTCCTGACCTTATTGCACTATTGGCTAGCTTTTACGAAATTTCGGTGCTGTTATATTACACCACTCCCAGCTACCAGTTAGGATATCTTTTAGGACAATTATTGTTATAATTAGAGCAGAATACTTGTAGTATGGTATGGCTGCGTTCAACTAATGGCGAATGGGAGACTTCTTAAAGAGGAAATAGAATCGGTACCACAAAGAAGAAGCGCTACGGGAAGACTGAAGAGAACTAACTTGGAAAGAATGCATTATAAAAGCGATGAGTGAACGCAACATAAACGAAATGGAATGGGAGGATGGAAGACCATAGAAAATAGAGGTCGGGCAACGTCGAAAGACGTTTCAACAATACATGTATACTTGCAGTATACTCACTAAGGTTTAAAACAGATCTTACGCTTTCAAGTGGCAATATATATTATGCTACCCTCCTCTTTTCTACCACACGTACAAAGAAGATGGTGTGATAATATCATATTCGTCGCAACTTGAAAGCCTCAGATCTGTGTTTACAACTTAGCGAGAAAAGCAGGAAAAGTAGAGAACCAGCGTGTAAATAAACACATCCATATAATCAAAATAAGCACAAAAACGATTTATTGCTTAGCAATACCGATTTTCTTAAAAATTCACCGTCACTGTACATGTACTTTGACGTTTGCTTCACAATTCAGCAGGCCGTTGATTTTCAATTTACGTTTAGTGCAAGTACAGTGGTCCATTGCAAAAATTAGCACAACATCGCAAGCCGACTTCGAGAGTTTACTTGTTCCACTGCTACAGCGTTGTCCGCTGCACTACCTACGCGCTGAAATATGTTGTTTTTTAAAATCATTTATTTATTTTCAATGTTGTGCATATCTGAACAATGGCAACTTTTTTTTTGAAAACGAATTATCGAAATTGGCTTTATGGAAATGTCAAAATAGACGTCGAAAGAAACCGCGGGAAATTTGCAGAATGCGGGGCCAATTCCCCTCCTATTGTTAATATTAATTATTATTAACCGTGTTTCTCCAGTAAGCTTAACTAAAATAAGGAAAACAAGTAAAAGCAGGAGAATTGGCTTCGGATTCTGCAGTTTAACCAAAAACGCTTCACACGTTTTAATATACAGATTGGCCAATACGACCATAGACAAATAAACACTGAGTATTCTGAATACAACTAAGATATTATTTTGTCTACTGTAGCAATCAACGAAACAAAGAGGCACTGCAGTTCGGAAATTCACAAAGTTTACCCTCTCAGCAGACTATATTAGGGTGATATTTTTTTTGGTACGCATGCGAAATAACTAGACATGACAAAATTGGATTATGTTGTTTTCAATTTGTGGTTATGATTTTTGAAAACTTGCACTGTTGGATGTTAAATCTTTATCGCCTTCGATATAATTTTCGACATTTTGACATTAAAATTGCATCAATGTCAATAAATAATAATAATAATGGTGAGGCACCAACACCCCGTGAAGGAGCTTGGCCTGCCTCAATAAAGCACTTGTAAAAAATGTCGTAGTTTTTTCATGTTACAGTTTGACTTCTACAGGGAGATCAGAAATAAACTTGATCACGGGAGCCATTGAAAACAGTAAAACTTGCCTAATCTGTACCATGCTTTTTATTGACACAGACTTCAAATTCACTTTCAACATCTTGTTTAACTTGTCCCATTGTTATTTTAATGTTACCTATAAATTTAGTTTACACTACATATTTCGTCATCATATTTGTTTAGCTTATTAGACTATGTTAAAGTCACATGAACTCATCATTTAGTTAATTGTAATTCAAATGTATTTAGTTCTATAAAGTGCAGTGTAGACAATATTTTTTATGTGCTCTCACGTTTATTTTGATCCCCGGCAATTTAGCATTCACTAGGGATATTACCAATGAAAATTCAATTAAGCTACAGTTATAATGGTTTTGACAATCGAACACAAAAAAATGTATGATTGAATCATACTTTCAGAATGATGTTCACGTGAACAGTAAATGGATTTACAGTGCAGTGCCATGTTTAGCGGAATTTCAGCTACAGTATCCAGGCATTGCTTTCCTTGGACATTTTTACACACTTAGAACATGTGTTGATTTATTTCGAGATACAGGGAGCATTAATCATAGAGGTAGAACTGGTAGGCCAAGAGTTCGTACTCAAAATACAGTTGATGATGTTCGTCAACGTATCAACGAGCAACCCAATGCATCTCTACGTAGACTTTCGCAGGAGATTGGTTTATCATTAGGAATTTGACATATTATTGTCAAAAAAGATTTACAGCTAATCCCGTACAAAATATTTGCTTTATGTGTGTTGCTGCCAGCAGATCACAATAGGCGAATTTCGTATTGGCAGCGGTTCCAACAAAATTTAATTAACAATGACGAATTGTTAAATTCAACAGTTTTTTCCTGACGAGGCTTGGTTCACCGTTTCGGGGTATATAAATTCACAAAATATGAGGTCATGGAGTGCTGAAAATCCTCATACTTTTCGTGAAACTCCTCTTCACCCGTTTAAAGTTGGTATTTGGATTGCTGTGTCTCGAAGACGTATTATTCAACCCATATTTTCCCACGAAACTGTTACTGCTCAGGGATACCGAAATATGATAAATGAATTTATTAATCAGCTTCATGAAGATGAGCCCTAGCAAAGTTGCTTCCAACAGGATGGCACGACTGCTCCCACCACTGAAGAGACCATTAATTACCTTCGTGATTTTTTTGAAGAATTAGTTTACGTTCAAATCCAGAATTTCCCCCTAGATCACCAGACTTGACTATTTTAAATTACTTTATATTCCCTTATCTAAAAAATAATGTATGTAAGACCCCTATCGATTACATCGAGGAACTGCAAAATAGTATATTATGATGCTGGTGTATTGCGTCGAGTTTTAAGAACACGACGCAAAGCGGGGTGCGTTTAACGTCGCTAGTGCTTCAATTGGACTTATATATGTGTATCATACGCTATTTTTTCTAAGATCGTAACAAATATAAAAACGGTGCTACGGGCGCTAATATTAACAGTGCTACAAAAGTCACTTTTGACACTAGAAACTGTGTAAAAAGTTGTCATTTTGACACGATCGTAGAAAAATAGTTATTTATGTACCTAGAGCGAAAAATGATGCATTAGGCGTGAGTTCGAAAGTTTCGGGCCGAGCGAAGCGAGGTCCGAAAAAACTCGAACGAACGCCTAATGCATTTTTCGCTCGTGTTGCATACAAAATTTTTCCTACGACTGTAAAATTTTCGAAAATAGGTTTAAACTGGTGTTTTTTGCCATTTCTAAAATTTCCAGCGACGTGCAAATTTTTACATCAGAATTGGATATTTTATCGCCCATTTCTTATTTTGCTTGACACTTAAACACCGACAATACACAAAATAAAGCACAAGTAACTTTAAATCGCGAAAAAAGGTTTAAATCAAATTCACAGTGACAGCTGTCAACTTTGACGTTTTCAAATAGCTGACCACTAGCCGACTTAGGGTATCCTCACAACGGGCCTGGATGGTCGCCGGTGGACTAGGTGGTAGCGTTAAAAACCGCTAGATACTCGCATGTCGATACACGTAGATTGTAGATGGTCAGACGGCAATCAACTCGCGGAGTGTGCATATTATGTGTGGTTAAAATGGATGATTCAATTAGTGACAGTGATGAGTTTTATTTGTTGGAAAATAATGCTACAAAGTGGTTCTTACAACAAAAAGCTGAAAAAAGGTTTACGGTACATCCTATTAATCAAAGCAGACAAGAATTTGGGGAGTACCATCATTTATTCAAAGAATTGTGTAATTATCCTGATCGCTTTTTCTCATATTTAAGAATGCAGAGGGAAACTTTTTATTACATATTAAGGACAGGGCCGTAGCCAGTATGACAACGTAGGGGAGGCAAAAAAAAAGGTTGAGGAGGCTAGCATAATTTTCTGTGTTACTTAACCCTTTCGTGGGATTTGTATATTCTGATCTATAAATAAAAAATATTGATGAAATAAGAAAGTGATTTCCATAGTATAAGACGCCGCAATAAAATATTTATATTTCTTAAAAAGAACACAACATAATAATTTGTACATATATTTTTCATACATTACTTTTTTCAAAAATATTTATTCAGGTTGTTATGAAACAAAAACTGTAAAAATTACAGCAGATTTATATGAATTTTAAAATTGACAGATAAACAGCGCATTGGATATTTTGAGTTTATATGACAGTACTAAATTTCTAAAATTTCATAACTGATACATCTTCCATCTAACATTTCGTGTTCATGAGCAGTTTTCGTACTGAAAAAAATCGAAATGAAATATTTAAAACAGTTGAAGTTTTCTACTTCTCGAACTGTTGAATTGAACTAATAGTCTATCCATATCAATGTCTTCAGTGCGCTCTTTCTCAAAAGCTGGCAAAATTAAATTTGCCATCCGCTGATGATGCATGGATGTTCTTTGTTCTCTGTTTATGCCGGTCCACACAGAAAATGAAGATTCGTAAAGCAGGGTTGCACCAAATGTATGTGCAGTTGCCATCAACTGATAAGTATCAAGGAAAGCAATTTTTTACTGATCAATGTCTGTAAATACGACAACACTGCATGTGCCACTCTCTTTGTTTCTGCGCATTAAAAAAGTTTTTCACGACCGCAATTTCTTCCGCACATGGTATAGTTAGTTATTCCTAGAGTTTCTAAAAATTGTATATTTTGAAGATCCAGATTTTCATCTTCTACACAGGAAATAGCTGTTAGCAAATCCTCGTTAGTTGAAAATCTTTTATTAATTTTGATACAAAATAGTTTTCATGTGCAGATCAGGATTTTGATCGACTTCATATTAGGACCATTCACCAATTCTTTTGGTAATGAGAAACTCCTTTAACAACAACGTAATTTCTTTCTTACGCCGTGCCGGCGTGATGGCGGTTGATTTTTTTCAACTAGACTAAAATAGGTTTTGTGGACTTCTTGGATTATTGTTATTAAAGGATTTTTCGTTTCTTAGGTCTTTTATAGTTTGTGTAACTGTTTATTAGTACCAATGCATCTTTTAAACTTGTTTCTCGAGCTTGCAACACCTTATCAGCTGGTTTTAAAATTTCCAGTATTTTTTTTTGAAAACCATTAAAAATTGAAGTATAAAATATTCGCTCAGCTGTTGGAGTGGAGATGTGACGTCAGACTACGATCCCGCTGGATTTTGTAAATTCATTTTAGAAAAAATAAAAAATAAAAAGTTAGATTAAATTAGCGACTAATGTGCTAGGGGAGGCTAAAAAAAAGTTAGGGGAGGCTGAGCCTCTCCTAGCCTCCCCTTGGCTACGGCCCTGATTAAGGATGATAGCCCCACGTCTACAAAAACAATGGCTCAACTGTCACAATCAACCAATTTTACCAGAAGAGCAACTTGTTGTGACGTTGCGGTAAGTTTTTTGTTTTTGATTTTTATTCTCAATACATCTTAACAATAAATAATGCTTTTAGATATTTATGTACAGGCGCATCATTTGTACACTTAGCATTCGAGTTTCGAATGGGAGACAATACTGTGGGAAAAATTGTGAAGGAAACTGTAGTGGTGATTTGGGAAGTGTTACAACCCATTCATATGCCAACCCCTAAGGCTGATGATTTCAAAAAAATTGCTAAGGAGTTTTACGAAATATGGAATTTTCCAAATTGTATGGGTGCCATAGATGGGAAACATATACGTGTTGTATGCCCGAAACATTCAGGCACCATGTATTTCAATTACAAACATTTCTATTCGATTGTATTGCAAGGTGTCGCAGATGCTCGTTATAGATTCATCATTATAGAAGTTGGCGGATATGGGAAGCAAAGCGATGGAGGTACATTTAGATCGTCCGCAATGTTTCAACTTTTATCAAAAGGTCGTTTAAATATTCCTCCAAGTGATTTTCTGCCTGGTACAAATGTAGAGATGCCTTACGTTTTTATTGGTGATGACGCCTATCCGCTACTGGATAATTTACTGAAACCATTTGGAGGTGAACATCTTGATTTTGAGAGTGAATATTTTAATAGTCGGTTGTCAAGAGCCCGAAAAACAATTGAATGTGCATTTGGAATTTTATATTCCAAGTGGCGTTTGATATCAAAAGCTATAGAAACAAATGAAAAAGTAGCCGATCACATTATAAAAACGGTGTGTTTGTTACAAAATGTGATAATAGATAAAGAAGGATTTGAAAGACATTTGACAGAGGTGGTACCAATTCCAGATGAATTAAATAGATGTTTTAGTATTATGAATGCCGGCCGACCTAGAGATACTGCGAAATTCATCAGACATACATTTAAAACCTTCATATGTCGTAATCGTGTTGCTTACGTAGAAAAATAATATAGCTAAGATTAATTATGCATTTATTATTACTCAGTCTTAAGTACCATTACATAATTAATGACATTTTTGTATTAGAAAAATAGTATCAGTAAGAGATAAATAGTAAATAAACAGTATACTTCCTAATCCTAATCAATATTTTACTTTTATAAATTTTCAGTATTCGATAACCAAAACGTTATATTTTGGCTCTCAGAACTTGTGGGCAACGGGCTACTGGGACTTGCTAACGAAGTAGAATGGCCTCCAGTATTAGTAGTATAATTCCATGCAGTACTTGTATCATTTGGAGAGACATCCAATGACCTGTTAAAGGCAAACTTTTGTACAAGTTCTTGGACTTGACTTCGAAACAATAATTTTTCATGAGAAGGTATCTTTGACACGAATGGTAGCAAGCTCTCAAAGAACATTTTGTCATCATTTGACTCTGGAATTGTGCTTTTTTTTGACATCTTCTGCTTTAGATATTCCAATTTTTCTTTCTCGATATTCAGCAAAGCTTTACCATAGACTTCGTTTGAGCGACTGCGCTTTCTGGTCGCCAAAGCTACTCTAGGTTCTTCAACTGTTTCGGCACGTGGAGACAATGAAATTACTCTTTCTGGTGAATCTTCTGTCATTTGTTGGTTATTCTGCGATTCTTCCATGATTACTTCACTATTCTGAGACTCTAAACCAGCCGCTTGTGATTCGTAACTTTCTTCGACGATTTCGCCCGGTTCGGTACTTGCCTGGCTACACCGTAGGTTTCCATCAGCTTTTCTATTTGCTAGCTGATCCTTTAAAAACAGCATTAGTGGATAAAACTGCCAGCTTGACTTTACTATGGTTCCTCCTGCATCCCCTGACCTCTTTTTGGGCAATTTTGCCATCTCATTTCTCATGTAGTCACGTAAGTATTTCCATTTTTTTGCAACAATATTTCCTATAAAATTTTGGTAATTTATAATAATGTCACGAAAATAATCTAAAATTTTAACTTACGATTCACATTCATTTCTGCGGCAATACCATCCCATAATTTACCCACAACAAATCTATTTTGATGGTCCGGATGTGCCTGATTCCAGAGAGGTGGTTTGCTGTGCACAAGACTTATCAATTTTTCCACATCCATCTCGCACGCTGGTCGCTTGAAGAATGCAACATTTCATTCTTACAGCGACCAGTGTCACGGCCTGCTAGCGTACCAGCGACCAGACTTGCGCGCACGTGCGGTACTCCATAAGAAACTACTCAGATAAAGCTTGCAGCCACGTGACCAGTTAGGCTACCGTCTACCATCCAGGCCCGTTGTGAGGATACCCTTAGGTATATAATCATGAAAGCTTATATAAAATTTATGTATGTTGCTATGTATTACGATTCACGATTATATACTTACGTATGACGGCTGCCGCGATGAACTGATTAAAAACAATCAATTTTTGACGTACGTCAACAAGGCGGAAAGCTTGATTTTAGAAGCAGTCGTAGGAAAAAAAATTACTGAACAGTGTGCCAATATAACTCCTCAAATGCTTTTAATAGTATGAAAAGACAAATAAATTTGTGTCTTCAAGAAAACGGTGCCATTTTGATAATCTTATATTTTTTTGTGAAATAAAAATATATAATTTCCAATTTTAATGATTACCTGCTTGTTATTATTTGTTTAACAGTTTATAATGTAGTTGTTACTGTTATCGTCTAAATTTATATAAAAGATATCATTTCTTCAAAAATTGGTTCATTTACAATGCAACTTAACCTCTATGAACACAACAAAACTGCAGGTTTAGATACTGACGCGCGTTTTTCTTAACGGCTGTGTCTAAACGTTAGCCATGGGTATAAAATATGTTCATTAAAAAAGTCCATAAGAGGCGGCTGTGGAGATTCAAACGTATGAATAATATGTTGGTGGCACTGTAAGTCTATGTCAAATTCGACGTAAGCAAGTTAGGTTTTGCCTCAGTCTGTGTCAAAACTGACGGCAAACCTTACCTCATAACCTCGAATTAGATATAGACTTACAGCGCCATCATCGCATTACTCATATGTTTGAATTTCTACAGCCGTCCCTTATGGACTTTGTTAATGAACACAGTTAACTCATTGAATTAGATACTAATCAGAATATAAATGATTTACGGAATTTAATTACTTATTACAAGCCAGCGGCAACCTAACCTAAAAATTATAAACTGATATTGTGATTGGAAATTCTAAAGCTTGCTGTTGACATTACTATCAATGGTCAACCCGTATGTAATGTATTTTTGAACACACGGTATAATCTTAAATTGGCAGATATAACATGCCAATATGACTTACTACGACGACTGCCAACATAAATTTGTAATAAAACAATTCCACAGCCCTTTAGAGGATAAAAGTTTTCGATCGTAGGGTATTGTGAATGAATTATAGACGAGCTTTTTTAAATATCCCATAACTTTCTTTATCTACGACCACTACTAAAAGTAGGGCTTTTAGCGCTAGCTTGTTTCACTAAAAGTGACGTTTTATAGTTTACCGTGGTTAAAGAAATCAGCTGTTTACTTTTAGCACACGGGCTAAAAGTGAAGTGAGGTTATAAAACTACAATTTCGAACTGGAAGTGAAGTTGTAAAGTTATTCTAGTTGCTACTTGCGTTACAGGTAAATTTTCTTGAAATAATTAAAGCGTTATGTAATGAATACACTCACATGTGGAGTATTAATAATTACATTTCGTAACTGACCTTGACAGCACTGGCTTCGCAAACATTCGCCCGCGCATGGCCTACTGTTTTTCTATGACATAAATTTGAAGTGTCGTAGATGCAAACATTTGTTAAATCGATATTTATGGATTAATAACGGTAAAATTAAGGTCGTAGACAAAATATTGTATGCAACGCGTGCTAAAAGTCGTTTATTTCGTTAATTTTCATGTCTCGTGCATAAACGTCGACTTTTAGCACTTGTTGCATAAATAGCTATTATCAAACACGCATTGAAATAATAAAAAAGTATAGTTCTTTATAAACACAACGGTAAGTTACTTAAAAATCAAATGTCAGTTTTGACATTTAAGTAGTACCTTTTGTTTATAAATTAGAAACTACAAGTTTTTCATATAAGTACCTGCTGGATAGCGAAGTTTTGGGACACCCGTTAGTTAGAAGAACAAATGAATTAAGTTATTTGGAGTAAGGAACCAAGCTCTGAGGTTTGCAAGGGAGGATACTCGAAATAGAACTAAAACTGAAATACCAAATCAACTGTTTACTCCAAAAAGTCAAATTCCCTGCCTTCCCAATGATATTCTGGGTTGCTGTCCAATCGGGCGTCGGAAATATGCACTTTGTAGAATGCTGCTGCTCAGTATATAAACATTCGCATACACTTCAATACCAACTATTCATACTTTAATGGGTTCCCCTTTATCTCCCACTGTTAGTAACATTTTTATGGAAGACTTTGAACAACATGTCTACATATACACCAACAAACCAATAGTTTGTTGGAGATATGTCGAAGATGTTTTTGCAATTTGGCCTCATGATAAGGATGAGGTGGACAAATTTCTTGAACATATTAACAGTAAAGAAACCTCCATCAAATTCACATTAGAAACAGAGCAAAACAATCAGTTACCTTTTCTTGATACACTTTTGAAACATCAGTATAAGCATCAGTGTAAGAAAACCAACACTAATAGGTACTTACATTTAACTCAAACCGTAAAACACAAAAAGAAATGTTGTAAAATGTGTCTACGACAGAGTCAAAGTTGTTGGCTCTAATAATGAAATCTTTAAAAAGAAAAATAATTTATTATAAATGTTTTAAAGATAATGGCTATCCAGAGACTATTGTTCGGAACATTTCCATTACACGAAACACACATACAAAGGAATGACACTTAAAAATATAATACTCTAACTATACCTTATATTCCAAGCATATCTGAAAAAACTATACAGGGTGTCCCAGATAAGAGCAACTACATGGGGATTTCGGAAACGGCAAGAGATACAGGGTGGCTTAAATGAGAGAAAAGTTGCGCTATTCTGAGCCCAGTCAGATGCTGTATCGAAATTAAAAATATCTACAGGGGTTTTTAAAATATCGAGCAAAAACAAAAAATTGTGGTTTTCGAAAAATTGCAATATCGTCGCCATCTTGTAAACAAATTTAATAAAATTTGGTAATTTTGTATTAGCGACTACGGCCAATCGAATGACGTTTACGAATTTTTTCTAGGCCTTCTAGATTTTTTGCAACCATAGCCAACTTTGTTATTTCTTATGGCCGCCATATTGGATTTATACGTCATTAAATAGCGCATAAAAATACCTTTTCAACCATGTATAACAGACCTATCTTTAGATGACGGAAAGTTAAATTTATTAAAAAAACAGTTTTTCACTTAGTTGGCTGTGAAACAAATGCCGCAGTTGTGTTTTCTTAAAAATGTCTTTAAAAAATAATCTTTTATTTATGATACTAAAGTTAACAACTAATACATTATTTATGATTAAACTCACAACCAAAAAAAAACCGATGACAGAGCGTTGAATTAAAATAAATTAAATTAAATGTTCGAAAATTCCACCGTTGTTATTAATGCACGTCATGCATCGATGAATTAGAGACATACATGCATCTTTAACCATTTGTCCAGGCATTTCTTCAATGGTTTGAACAACGGCTGCCTCAAGTTCTTCTACTGTATTATAAGGAGTACAATAAACTTTATCCTTTAAATATCCCCAAAGGCAAAAATCAAGTGGCGTAAGGTCCGGCGAGCGAGCAGGCCAGGCAACCGGACCTCGATTTCCTATCCAGTTATTTCCATGTTGCTGATTCAAATAGTCAGTTATGATTCTTGCATTATGTGGAGGTGCTCCGTCTTGCTGGAACCACATGTTTGCTACATCTTGAAGAGGCAAATTTTCTAAAGTTTGGTCGACGTAATTTTGTAATATTTCAAGATATCGAGGTGCAATCAAATTATTATGAAAAATGTTAAATAGTACGTGTCCGTTTATGACTCCTAGCCATACATTAAAACCCCACTTAACTTGATGACGCACCTCACGATGTAAGAACGGATTTTGATCGGCCCAGTACACGTTGTTGTGTCTGTTAAATACCCCGCAGTTTGTAAATCTGCTTTCATCAGACCACAGAACCTTAAGCGGAAATTGAGGATTTTCTTGGCATTTTTCTAAGAACCAATTGCAAAACGATATTCTCCTTTCTAAGTCACCATCTCGGAGTCCTTGACTAATATGTTCTACATATGGACGATACTTGTATTTTTTGAGAATTCTCTGAGCAGTTGATTTAGGCACTTCAACATTATTTTCGATTTGACGAAGGGAGGTACGAGGATTGTCGATAACACTTTGCAAAACAAGATTTTCCATATTTACATTTCCCACTCTATTTCGATTGTGTTTTTTAAAGGAACCATAAGTAAGTAAATTATTTCTAAGCATTCTGAAGATCGACAAAACTGGTTGCCGTCTTTCTGGATATCGCTGAAAGTACATATCTTGAGCTCGTTCAGCGTTCCTCCGGCACAAAATGAAACAATCATACATATCCACTTTTTCCCGATTTGAATACCTTTCCATATTAAATATAAAAATTAAACTCTTAACAGATAGAACCAAATAAATAACAAAGTTTTGACAGATAGTTACATAGCTAAAACAACAAACACAATTGCGGCATTTGTTTCACAGCCAACTAAGTGAAAAACTGTTTTTTTAATAAATTTAACTTTCCGTCATCTAAAGATAGGTCTGTTATACATGGTTGAAAAGGTATTTTTATGCGCTATTTAATGACGTATAAATCCAATATGGCGGCCATAAGAAATAACAAAGTTGGCTATGGTTGCAAAAAATCTAGAAGGCCTAGAAAAAATTCGTAAACGTCATTCGATTGGCCGTAGTCGCTAATACAAAATTACCAAAATTTATTAAATTTGTTTACAAGATGGCGACGATATTGCAATTTTTCGAAAACCACAATTTTTTGTTTTTGCTCGATATTTTAAAAACCCCTGTAGATATTTTTAATTTCGATACAGCATCTGACTGGGCTCAGAATAGCGCAACTTTTCTCTCATTTAAGCCACCCTGTATCTCTTGCCGTTTCCGAAATCCCCATGTAGTTGCTCTTATCTGGGACACCCTGTATAAATTGGAAATAGATTCAATGCTAGGACGGCATTCAAAACGATGAATACCTTGCAGTCAGTTCTTATAAAAACTAAACTGTTCAACGAAGAACAACATTAAAAGAATTGTGTATATAGTATTCCCTGTGGATGCGGGAAATATTATACCGGTGAAACATCCCTACCTTTGGAAGTTCAAATTAAAGAACATAAAGATATGATTAAAACATATCAATTCAATAAGTCTAAGCTTACAGAGCATGCTTGGAACAATAACTACAAAATACAATGGCATAACACAAAGAATCGATGTCAACTGATCGTAAAATTAAAGAAACGGCGTATATTTTACTTAGCGAAGAAAAATGCATTTCGTCTTTTTCAATATTTTTAGAAAGAGTTGGCTGTCGATTCTTAAATATCAGATCAAGTAAGTACAGGTAATCAAATATCAGTGTCAAGCAATTCTTTGCCGGTTTATCGTTTCTCAGACCAAGTGAAAAGCTGAGTTTCCTTAATCATTTTTAGTTTTAATTGTTAATCGTTGATGACAAGGGTAGATTGTTCTTAGAAACGTTGGATATTTAATATTTTTAAATTTTCAGAGTTGCGAAATGCCCAAAAAACATCATAAATTATAATTGCTGTTGATTTGTCACTCACATCGAGCACGTGCAATGTGCACGTTTCTCGTCGAGCAAGAGTCTGCGACTTTATTTACGATTTGTCGTCATAGAATCGCTTCATTTGTGATTCCAGATATGAATATTTTATCAGTACAGACTACAGAGTACTATTTAGTTACAAAAAAGTATAATTTTTGAAAAAATCGCAAAATTAGATTTTTACAAAAATGTTCTCATAGTTCAAAAATAATCGGAATACATTTTTTTAAATTTTTATATACCGGGTGTCAACGAATTTATTAGACAAGTCATATCTTCTAGAGTATTAGGTGTATTAAAATGAGATTTGGTACAGGTAAATGGTATAGGGAGAGGAGAATTTTCGCGTATTTTTCACTTTTCGGTCACTTCCGGTTTCACCGGAAATGGCTCCAATTTTGAATTTTTAAATGGAACACCCTGTATATTTTTGCATATTTGGATTTCAGAGACAATTTTGGATCAGAATGTGACATTTTAAAACGTTTTTAAGCCTACTTGATTTTTTTAGAGCCAGTTTTAATATGGCATCTAGGTGGCCATGATCAGACGCAAACTAATCTAAAGACCTCAGGTGATGTCAGAAAATTACAATAGCAAAGTTTGAGTGATTAGTATGATAGATAGGAATAAGAAAGCACGTTTTCTTGTCTAACTATTTTTGTTCAAATGGCGACCCTTTTTTGACAAGCACTTTCCGAAAAGAGAATTTTTTGGAGAATCTAACGATACTAATTTATTTGCGATTGGATTAAAAATAAGCTCATAAGTTAAATATTTCTAAGCAAAATACTAGATAATAATTTATTTACTTTTGTCAAGTGTGCCATGGATAAGTTTTTAAAATGTCACATGCTGATCCAAAATTGTCTCAGAAATCCAAATATACAAAAATATACAGGGTGTTCTATTTAAAAAGTCAAAACGGGAGCCATTTCCGGTGAAACCGGAAGTGACCAGAAAGTGAAAAATATGCGAAAACTTTCCTCTTCCTATACCATTTACCTATACCAAATATCATTTTGATACACCTAATACTCTAGAAGTTATGACTTGTCTAATAAATTCGTTGACACCCGGTATAAAAAAGTGTTATTAAGTTTTTGAAAAAAGTGTAAAATTTAATGTTTACAAACAGTAAAGTCGTGTGGTGACACCTATTTTTTTAAATGGGTGACACTACATGTTAAAAGAAGGCGAGTAACGTTAAAACACCTTAGTGAAAGTTCGATAATCACAAAAATAATAATCTTTTAGTTCTTATTTTTAATGAGTCAAAAATTGAGGTTAAGCATTTTTACAACCGTTGTTCGAAATTAACACACTGCTGTTATATACAAAGTCTAGCTAGAGGTAAATTGGCTAGCAACAGTTTGCAGTACCCCAATGGTAAATTTAGCTAAGGATAAACGTGGCCCCTGCATGACCCGTGCAGCGGAGCGATGCATTGTCGGATCTGTCTCTTTGCACACATAAAATGCATTTATATCGCCGTGCTCAAGTTACTTTTATGAAATCTTGTTCGAAATTAACACACTGCTGTTATATACGAAGTCTAGCTGGAGGTAAATCGGCTAGCAACAGTTTGCAGTACCCCAATGGTAAATTTAGCTAAGGATAAACGTGGCCTCTGCATGGCCCGTGCAGCGGAGCGATGCATTGTCGGATCTGTCTCTTTGCACACATAAAAGGCATTTATATCGCCGTGCTCAAGTTACTTTTATGAAATCTTGTTTGTAGAAGAAATTACGGTAAAGTACCTGATCCGTTCATACTTCAAAACGATGCCGATGGTCTTTAAGGAAAGTTGTGCAGAATTTGAAATTATGGTTTCATGTAAAATTTTAGAAATACCGGCTTACTATTACGAAACAGTATGTATTAAGATGCGTATACATACAGTAAACGATGCCGAACCAAAGGTAACAAACGAATTTGGCGAAATTTGTTTTCGTTGTTCGGCGTAAAATTTGCATTGCCGTCCATATTTTACGAACCGAATGTTTATGAACACATTTCGCAAATGTTCGCTAGTGTAAGTTTCCTTTGTGATAACGTCTACGTACGCACGAAGTAAACTGCTAATATAACTGTGTTACTAATTTTGTGTAGGTACGTAACTAGTGCTGTATAGTTTACTTTTCTAGAAGATGAAGATTTAATTATTATGATGTCAAGTGCATCGTAGTATATTATCACCGAGGAAACTGTTCGACTTCCGAGGTCGAGAAGAAAAAAAAACGAATCTGGTGGAAGAAGTTAATCTTTAAATTTGGGGACGGTACCTATATACAGGGATAGACTTATGCGTGATCGAACTCTTGTTCTCGGATTGCATTTGAACTCCGTACACGCTATTAACAGTCTACGAACGAACTTCCTTTGATGTATCGCCCAACGGGCAAACCTAGGCGAAGACGAACGAATGCGTTCGGTGGAATTCTTTGTAGAACGTATACATTAACCGAACGAATTTGTTCGTTACCCTTCGTTCGCTATATGTATAAGCAGTTTAATATCGAGAGATAAAAAAAAACTGTTCCTCAGCGGGCTGTGGAAATTCAACGGATGAATAATATGTTGGTGACACTGTACGTCAATGTCAAATTCGAGGTTAGCAGGTTAGGATTTCCGTCAGTTTTGACACAAAATGACGCAAATCCTAACCTGCTAACCTCGAATTTGACATTGACGTACAGTATCACCAACATACGGATGGGGCCATAATTATATATAACAGCAATGAGATAACATGAATAACAAAATAAAAAGCTTGAGTAAGAAAGAGATGGCCATACGAAAAAATTATTTTAGTGGGCATGTTTAGTTGACAAATGTCATAATTAAAATAAACGTCAAGCCCTCTCGAATATTTGCTACTATGTTTATCTCTTTCTTACTCAAGCAATACATGTCATCTTCTTGTTCATGTTATCTTATTGCTGTTATATACAGGGTGTAAAAAAAGTCTGGAATATAGCAAATATTTCAGAAACTACCGGAGATGAATTTTTCAAAATTGCCAGATTTATATAGGTAAAAACGGCGCATCTAGGAAGGACAAAACCGTTTCTGTAACTGTACAGGGTGAGTCAGAAAAAATACCAACTTTTGTATTTTAAATTGGACACCCTGTATATTAACGAGGAATCAAATAGTCCTTCAAAAGACAAATTCAACGATATAGGGTTTGACGGATTTATCTCTCAAAATGGCAAATGTGGGGTGACTTAAAGAATAAGGTTTACAACAATAGATCGGTTAATATTGAAGCTTTAAAGGATCATATTAAAAATGAGATACGTCAAATTGGATGGGATACTTTTGACAACGTCTTACGAGAATTTAAAGACAGTATCCCATCGAATTTGACGTATTTCTTTCTAATATGATCCTTTAAAGCTTCAATATTAACCGGTATATTGTTGTAAACCTTATTCTTTAGGTCACCCCACATTTGTCATTTTGAGAGATAAATCCGTCAAACCCTATATCGTTGAATTTGTCTTTTGAAGGACTATTTGATTCCTCGTTAATATACAGGGTGTCCAATTTAAAATACAAAAGTTGGTATTTTTTCTGACTCACCCTGTACTGTTACAGAAACGGTTTTGTCCTTCCTAGATGCGCCGTTTTTACCTATATAAGTCTGGCAATTTTGAAAAATTCATCTCAGGGAGTTTCTGAAATATTTGCTATATTCCAGACTTTTTTTACACCCTGTATAATTGTGGCCCAATCGGTACGTATTATTCATACGTTGAATTTCCACAGCCCGCTGAGGAACAGTTTTTTTTGGATCTCTCGATATATGTACACGGTTTCATAAAATTAAGCTAATCTTTCTTAAATTTGACATTTGTCGTATTTAGAGCAGAAAGTTGCTTTACCTGAATAAAGCGTGTTTTGTTATCTATCATCCCAAGGACTCCTTAATTTGAAAAAATCGAAAATATACTTAAAATTAGTTTCAAGCCAAGATTGGCTTAATACCCAAATATGAAATTGTAATTCGAAAATGTTTTGTCAATCATACCTCCTATCGTCCATTAACTGGGCACACTGTATACAAATACTAATTTTTAAAAATACGCTGGGACCCTTCGATTTTTATTTTTATTTGCGCATTTTTTCAAATAAAATCTATACATACAGGGTGACCCGCGTAGGAGGTATGACGTCATCAATGTTTTTTTTTAATGGCAAGCAACCCCCTTTTTTATTACACAATTTGAAAAAACACATTTTTTTTACTTACGCTAAGGTAATTTTTGCGTATGGGTGACTTGATCAAAAATTAAGAAAAACAATTTAAATTTGCAAAATACTAAATTTTGTTTTAAGAAGTATGATTTTACGCTTTTATCAATGACAGCAATCAATAAAAAACATGTCTGTCATCTTAGTTACTGTAAGGCAGAAAACGGTGTACAATTTTTACATTTAATTTAGTTGTTTTTGAAATTATCATTCAAATTAAATTGATCATCTGACCTATACTCAAAAATCAGCTTAACGTAAGTAAAAAGATGCTTTCTTTCAAATTCCGTAATAAAAGAGGGCTGCTACTTTAAAAAATCATCGATGACGTCATACCTCTTACACGGGCCACCCTGTATGTAGATTTTATTTGAAAAAATTCCCAATTAAAAATCGACGGGTCCGAGGGTTTTTTCCAAAAGTTACTCCTTACGTTTTTAACGAATTTATCCACTACTTTACGAAAGCACTGTATAGAGAGGGCAAGTTTGTTATGAAATAAAATAAAATTACTGGTTAACCAGATTGCCCGAAAACCTAATGGAGCCACTCTACTAATTAATACCTTTTCGTTTATTCTATTTTCGCATTCGCGCTAATATTTTAACGCTTGCTTCTAAGGAAATAAATAATGTACTCCATAATAAGCAAAATACAAATGTCAGCTCTCGAGAGAAAGCAATAGAAAGGAGTAATAATTGTTGATTAGAATATAGTTATACTGTGTGTAGATTTTTCACCAGCAGACGCCTTCATTAATAGCGATAAAAGCAAAAGTTATCAAACTTGAATGTTACGAAATATGGCAGACAAGGAAAACAATTGAACGTTTACAAAAATGTAAAAAAACTACTGTAGCTGTTATTTTAAACGGAATGTAATCTTAATGAGCTCAGTAGAATACCCATGGTAGGTGGTAAAAACCGACTGCTTATTTGTATTATATGAGAGATCGTATTTTCTGGTATGTAAAAATATTTGTCGTAACACAGAAAAAACCCGAGAAGTTTGTTATGAAAGTTAAGAATTGAATAACAGATTAATTTGGATAAATGTTTTAATTTTAACCATGTATTGCTTTTAATAAAGCTAGTGTCCTTTTATAATGGTTTAATTAAGCTTCAAGTGGGACACATACCTTCGATTGTTTTCTAAAGCACTTTGTATCAATAGTTACCTCTATCAGTTACATATCAAATTTGTCGTCATATCTAAGAACTTTACTGTTGAACTAAACAGCAGAAGTAACAAAATTTGGTAAAATATCAACATTTACGTTCATCTCCACAACCGTGGGGCAATTGTTATTCATCGTGTATCGTTATTATTATTATTATGAATATTATAATCTTTTTCTTCTCTATAAGTTGAAAATATACTTGTGGTTTCAATATATTAATAGTATATTACATTACAAGGCATGAAAGTGATACTTTGCAGATGAGGAGGCTTGTTGAAGAATACGAGGACGCGAAGCGTCCGAGTACTTCTTCAAAGCCTCCGAGTCAAGCATAGACACTTTCATGCTGTGTAATGTATTACATTTTTTCTGAAATCCTTCTTTGTAACACCTAGCGCGCGCAGGTTTCGACAGCACGGATCTACACCGCTCCACGGTTCCAGCCGTCGCTAAGAGAGGGCGCCTAGCGCACCGCTCGCAAGTCATGTTACAACGGCGCTCGCTTAAATTCTCGTGCGCGAACCACTCGGGATGCTTAGTGACAGCGTTCCAAAAAAAAATTAACACTGTCAAGAGATATTTAATATTGTATGTGCCTAGGCTTTACCACCGAACCTTATGCAAATAAAGAGTCCCGGAGGAAGCTGGAGAATTTTAGTTTTTCTCTGACATATTTAAAAATAAAATCCTATTGCATCAAGGTGCACGGTGACGGTGACCGGTCACCTAGATAACGCAAAGTAAAAATGCCTAGTCTTGCAAAAATCTCAAAAGTGACTAGTCTTGCAAAGTGACACTTTCAAGATCAAACTGAGGCTTGACATGGCCCGCTTTCTTGACAATTTCAGGAAGATTATTTTTTCGTACCGATATCAACCAATCAAAAGGCTGGATTTAGTTAAGTTATCTTGTATAATTGCGATAATACAAAATCGATTGTACTAGAGTAACTCTCGATTATACTAAAGTAACTCACTAAGCAATGCAATAATATATATATGTATGCGACTAGTGAATAAAGTTCAATTTTAACCATAAGGGAAAAGTTAGCTCACGAGGCGATAGCCGAGTGAGATAATTTCCCCGAATGGATAAAAAGTCTTTATTCACGTGTCGCATACAATATTTTATCCAACACCTCGTTATAAAACATTTTCAAAAGTATTAGGTTATTTAAAATTAGGTAAGTGCATGTTTATTGTAGTCAGTCGTGAAGTTTATGGTTGCTAGGCTAGGTATGGTTAGATCACGGCCTTCTCGATTAGCGTGCCTGCCGGCTCTCCGCGGCCTGTTCATTTGTAACAAATAGTATTACAAACTACAAAGTTGTGACTCGCATATCCGGGGATTGAAGTTCAGGACCACGCCAGCCGGTTTGAAACTTAGCTTTTATCTGTCAGATTATTGTTCTGTGACTGAAACGTTAAAATAGGTTAGTTTTACGACATCTTTGTACGAAAAAAATACAAAATTGATTTTCACAGAAGCAACAAACTAAATTTGCAATGAACGAAAATGCGTACGTGAAGCTCAAGAAATTTAAAAATGTTAAAATTTCACTATTGTTACAATAGGGTTCCATACATATGAATTGTTCTTTGGCCTTTTTTCCACTAGTGGAAAAAATGCTTTTATTCCACTGGTTTCCATTAGTAACAACAAGAGTAGATAAACAATAACTTTTGACGTTTCAAATTGACGTAAAGGTGTTGGATAAACAATTTTCTTAACTTATATGTTCTTTCCATGGAGACGACTTTCGGTTAGGACAATACAAACAAATCGAGTTGTCAATAAAATATTTATTTGTTCCTGTTTCAGAAATTTACAATACGTGCTTCGAACATTTTAGGGTTTATACGTTTCAAACTTCGTGCACAATAACAAATCGTGTCGGTTTCACAGAATAATCCTCCCACTTCGCGGTCAGATTATTTAAACTGTCAAACTGACACTCTTATTATTATTATGCAACAAGTTAGCGACTATAACCCGATGATATCGAAGTATTTATAGTATTACTACTGAAAATGCGACACTATACCTTCCTTCCATTTAGAAGACGAAAATTAATATTTTGATTATTATCCATGTATGTATACCGTATATTACCAAAAGTTTCAAGTTGGAGGGTATTTTTTTTTAATTTCTTAGTTACTCTTACTATCGACCATTTTGCTTTCAAAAATATAATGCTTTAATTATACGCATATCTTCCGATTTCCTGGCATATTTACAGAATGCAAAACATTTTTTTTAATCAGAAGGCGATGGCGCGACGTTCGAATTTGCTGATACGTGAAATAACCGTGATTGCAGCTCCAGCCACGCGACGAGGACGGACGACATGTGATAACGCACGTACTAGCTGAACTGAACGGTCGTCACTTGTTCTGCGATAAGTTGCGACATCCTCGCTGTCGCACGCACGGATGCCACTTTACAAATTGGACTCCACCTAATTAAACGCAACCGGGACGAGCGCGTTTTAGCAGCGCATGACGTCGACCAACGATTAGATATGCGGAATGCCCGTACATTTATCATATCTCCTCCAAAATATATTGTACACAAGAAGTTTATCAATATTATTTTATTGTTAAAAACATTATTTGGTTGGGACTCCACCCGCGATGCACGGCTAAATAAGGTATACTCGACCACTGAGCTACCCGAACCCGGTAATTATTTATTTTCTTGAACACGTATACATCACGAGGAAATTTAACAATGTTTTGCTTTTTCTGGTAATGTGCAATGACTGATTTAAACAATAAACCGCGCAAGGTTGGAAGTAGGGTTGGCACGAATTGATTCACATGATTAATTCAAGAATTTAAATTACATTTAAAAAAGTACAAATTAATTCCATATTTTTTCTAATGCATGGTAAAATTACAATAAATTAAAATACGCCTGCCAATAACGCACACAGAGAAATGCACCGAGAAATCATTCAGATATACAGAGACAGGGGAATCCCGGCTTGTAACTATCTCATTGTTGCCAGGTCTTGTGAAATTTCACCAGATCTGGTGACCGTAAATATCTATTATAATTCACTGATCAGCATTTCGATAACAATTTCCCTTTAACGCTTTCAGAATCTTTTATTGCTAGTGAAAGTGCTCCTCTCCTCTGTGTAATTGTTTAAGTTAGGCCACTCGTGATACTACGAATTTCATAAGAACGCAACGGAAAGCTCGTGCGGAAGACCATCTAACGCAAGACTATTTTCCATAAATCTTTCAATACGGCCATTTAAAATTGCATAACTTTGGTAACGGGACAACTGTCGTAAATCATACTAGCCTGAAAAACGAAAAAAACACAGCAACAAACGGCCAAATTAACAAAAACTCTATGATATTGGCTAATGCCTAGCTCATGTTTTACTGAGCCGTGAAACACAATTTTCCAGTAATCGGGATGACATTACAAAAACGTACAATTCAACTACTACAAAATAGAATACGTGTTTTACGTGCTTATGCTGAAGATTCAAGGTTGCAATCCGAGAGGATTATTGTTATAAATAATTTTAAAGACCGCTCGTTATTTTCAAACTACGGGGAATTTCCAAAATGCGTAGATTCTAATGAAAACCGCCAGAAGAAGTTATTCTAGCCACAAATATAAATTACATACAGTATTCCATTGACGCAATATTAATTGATAAATGCCACACATGAAGCAAGGAAATTTTTTCCGATAATATAATGCACTAGCCAAGATTGGGTAATACCTTTTTTTTTTTGGTTCTTTGCGATGAAACTAACATTCGACACTGTTAAGAGCAAAAAAACTGGCAAGGGGTGAAAACTAGTTCACATTATTCCTCGATCATGACAACATTTGCGCTAGTTTCTATATATGTGGTGGTTATTTCCCTCTCTACGGTGGCGTCAGTGGCGTAGTCGCAACATGTTAACGAAAATATTTAATACTTACTAGAAAGTTATTTCAAAATTAGAGATAATTATAGAATACTATTTGTATTTAAACTAGCACTGAAAAAGTTGCATTATTGAGACGCACTGTGCAAAAGTTTTTCTCAGAAAAGTTGGTTGGGGTTTCAAAATAATTTTATTTGGGATATGATATATAGCTTCAAAGTTGTTGAAAGACGGATAAGATTTCTACGAATTGTTTTTATTTAGCTAAACCCCAAGTTGTTCACTTGGAAGCGAAAACAAAATAGGCTAATAAGCGATTTTATCATCAGAGTGTGAGACGAAATGACACTAGAATATCTGAACGCCAACGAAAGCTACTAAATGACCGTGCCAAATGTCACGGCAACCAAATGCATTGCTTCACGAAATAGAGACCCAACAGAACGCGTCTTATCACCTAAGACAATACGAGATATTACACGCAAAATTGACTGGATACGTCATGCAACGCATTAGTGAGCACGAATCTACTAGGTACTTTTATAATATTAATCCCTATATAATTACATCTCATTATTAGTTAGTGTCATAACAGTTAATGTAGACATTAACAATATGAAAATAATGATATGCAAATCAGGAGTTGTACGCTTGTAAAGCTTCTATTTTAAAAATTATTAAATCGGTTTGGACCACGGAAACGAAGAGAACAACCGTACGTTTTTAAACAAATAAGATATTTCACATTTCTTTTGCCCTTCGGTAATTATTGTTTAAAAATTCACAAACTAGTAGTTTTTAATACGGGGAACACTTCGTGTGTTCAACTTTTTATTCCCATTCGAACAGTGCCACTATATTAAGAATAAAAAATCACTATGTATTGAGCTCGAATCTACTTCAGATGGAATATAGATTCCACGACTTTAAGAACTTAACTGGGGCAACCCTTGTTCAGAAATGGGAGTGGGATGTTAAAAAAGTTTCAACTAGAAAGCGATTAGATATTGGTAAAAACACCTTAAACAAATCGAGAAATTCACTGAATTTAGTTCGTTCATAACAAAGTAAAA
Organism: Agriotes lineatus; assembly: GCA_940337035.1. Classification (NCBI taxonomy): domain Eukaryota; kingdom Metazoa; phylum Arthropoda; class Insecta; order Coleoptera; family Elateridae; genus Agriotes; species Agriotes lineatus. Next base: position 13,875,854 of record OW679198.1, on the reverse strand, counting down.
AGGTAGGTAGCCCTTCCCGATAACACGTTAATAAATTCAAGACATAACTGGAGCATATAACAGTGAAATAAATCAAAATACATTACACCGAACTTCGAAGTAGAGAAGCTTAAGAGCTCTGGAAATGCTGTAGTGGGATATTGCAAATGGTCCATAAATAAACAAATGCAAATTTCACAGCTGACTGTGTAATAGAAAGAAGCGGTTGTTATTGCTTTTAAGTTAGTTGCAGTTTTTAGGTTGTATTTCTTGTAAACATATTTAATGGCATCAAAACAAAAGACTGTGTAATGAATCAATGAATTTCGTGTAATCAACACTTATTCTGCGCTTTTTTGACTATCATTGCTACGGCTATAAGGTAATTATGCTGATATACATGCGTCGATAGTTCGAGGTCCGGTATAATGTTCTAGACCCCAAAAGACGAAATGTACAAACCCTACAGCAATGATGTCTTTCTAACGGACTGTATTATTTGTATCTTAGTTATAAACAGCTCGAATAGCAAATTATAAAGTAATCTATCAAGATGACAGATCATCAAATTGTACATTTAAGCTAACTTTTAATTTTTATACGGCAGCCGAAATAACCGCAAACAAACAAATACAAACATTAGTGCGGTTGGTTATAAATCAACAAAACACAATGTTGTTCGTTTTGTTATTGTTTTGTCTATCCTGCTGATTTAATTCACATTAATGATATTACCATTGATAGAAGTAACAAACAATATATGCTGAACTATAAAAAGTTATCTTAGCGATTAAATATTAACGAAATCATTAGCATCTGAAAACCATATCTTAAACATATAGCTAGCTACCTGTTTATATGCAGTGTATCTATAAGAATACACATCATGGGGATCTCGTAAACAGCAGGAGATAGAAACTCCGTTAAACTTGAGAAAATATACAGCACCTTACAAACTCTCTGTTCATAAACTTCTTAGATTTTCGTTTTTCCTTGTTACAAGTGGATTATTGGCTAAAACAAATAGTTGTGATATTAGGATACGTTATAAATGTGAGTTTAGATTTTGAATTATTTTTATATTTTCCAAGATATTTGTATTCACTTTCGTCAATACATACCAAAGATGATGCTTCAGAGGACGAGAAACTCATAAAGTAATACACGGCAATAACTAAAATTGCGAAAAGTGAAATAAGAATCTCTTCCTTGGCCCTCTTTGATGAATATTTTTTTTGAATCACATGTTACAATTATAAAAAGAATATTTAACCGAATATGACATGATATAAGGAAGACGACAATGAGTAAGACATCCTTATAATAAAAAGTATCTGAAGCAATCAGAAAATTGAAAAATAGAAGGACACCACGAGTAGATAATATCCAAATGATTTAATTGTAAGGGGGGTAAATATTAACAAAGAAATGACTCCACTATATGACAAGATATGTATAAGACGGTTCCATACCAGATGAATAGGGTACAAGCATTCATGTTCTCATCGTAAAGGAAGGGGAGAAGATGGATCCAGCAAACTGCAGAACCCGTGCTTCAGTACGTACAAAACTTAAATTGCTAACGACGATTATAGTAAACAAAATAATGCAGATTATCAGATAAGTGAAAAACAACAGGAATTAAGGAATAGCAGGTCAACATTTGATGACACTGAGATAGATTGCTGAAAACTCCATGTATTGCTATACATTGGTTTTATGGAACGCTTGAACTACTTTCTATTAAGAATTGGTCAACTTTGTATAAAACCTACTAATTACTGTTACTGTACATTCGGGTTAATTGGTATGGACAGTTTAGCAACGACGGACAATATCAATCTATTAATACAACGTAAAATTTGGGTTCGCTACAATTTGATTATATTTTATAGGTTTTAGGATATTAAGCCTTTGTTTACATATACAAAAGTAGGCTGGTAACTATGTTATAACTGTAACTGTGCGGTAATAGTCATTTACCGTACATGGCAACCATTACCATACTGAAACAACTGTATCTGTACGGTAACATTCCTTTATCTTCATCAGTGTTGTTTTTGACTATTAACCAAATTAATTTTAGTATCGTTAAGAGCTGAATGAAAATAGATATTACCATAGTGCTCTCAGTACGGTAATGAATAGATATTACCGTACTCTTTTTATATAAAAAAATCTGGTGTGATACACGCACACAACTTCCTTTTACAGTGATCTTATAATTAGCCAAAAATTTGATTTTAAATTTTTAAGCATTTGGCAAAAATTTTCAAAAATTACAAATTTTACAAAAACGGTACAAAATAGAGTGTTAGTTCAAGAAACAAATTTTCTCTAGAATTTTAAGCTGAATTCAAAAATGTAATAATATACCGGGTGTTCTATTTAAAACAGGAGTTAATAAAAAAAATCTGGTGTGATACACGCACACAACTTCCTTTTACAGTGATCTTATAATTAGTCAAAAATTTTATTTTAAGTTTTTAAGCAATTGTCAAAAATTTTCAAAATTACAAATTTTACAAAAACGGCACAAAATAGAGTGTTAGTTCAAGAAACAAATTTTCTCTAGAATTTTAAGCTGAATTCAAAAATGTAATAATATACCGGGTGTTCTATTTAAGATAGAAGTTAATAAAAAAAATAGAAAAAAAAACAAAAGAAACCCATTTTAGAAGTATTCAACTGGAAAGTCACTTATCTCACATCAATACACATTAAAAATGTAATAGAAATGTAAAGTTAAAAAAAAATCGTTATAGCCGTTTTTGAAAAAATCGAAAAAAACTGAAAAATCACAAGAGTAAACACCTACTTCCGGTTATGCGATTTTCTTCAAAAGCTTGCTGTCGCATCTACATAGTACACAAAACTTATATATGAAGTTTCAACGCCATACCTCTTTTCATTTTTGAGATATTCTGTTCACAGACAGACACACAGACAGACCAATTAAAAAAATAGGTTTTTTGGCTTCCTTTATTGTAAAAGGAAGTAAAAATACATTGAACCAAAATTTATTGATGAAGATAAAATATTGAACAATACACGTTTGCTTATGGCACTTAACGAGACTCGTTTGATTGCCGCAGAACTCGGCTCACCGGCTCGTTTTGGCAAACTCGTTTCATTAAGATGCTCATAATCAAACTTGTTTCGTTAATATCTATTGCCGTACTTGGCAACCATTACCACACAACATTTGTTTAATTTTATATAGAATTTATGACTCTCCACTTTTATTAAAATGCTGTAGTGTCGTTCATGCGCTATCGGTTATATTATACCACAAGCACCTCTCAAGCATTAGATTACAACACTATTAAAATGTTATCAATAAATCTACGTATATTACGATCATAACAATTTGCAACACATTTTATGTATTGAGCGATTGATATAATTAAAAAATTAAATCCACGTCCAATATGTAGCGCAAATTTGAAAAGAAATAGAAAGTAATGCCTATCGTGTATGTCCTATAAATACATCTTCAACAGTAGTTAGCAGTTTTTGCTCAAGAGAGCAAGTCTTTACGATGTTCTCATATTCAACCAGCTTCGGTTGATGGTAAGGCATTTTTTTTGTATATAGGTCTGGTAGAAACTATCTACCAGCGTAGCAACGAGTTCAGGTTAGGTTTTGCGTCAGACTGACACAAATTGACGCAAAACCTAACCTCGAATTTGACATAGACATCATTACCAACAATACACTTCAGTATTGTCAAACAAGATTCAAAGCATTTTTAAAGCAAATAGTTTGGAATACTTCTTTTAATAAAGTCAAAATGGTTTTATTGTTCAATATACAAAAAAAAACAGCACACGGCTGGTGTTCGCGTTTATGGCATCGTTGATTAACGTGTCTCGCCCTGGCGGGCTCGACCGTGATATACTATCTCGGCCATAAATGCTTAAATACCGGTCTAATGTCGTAAATAGCTATATAACGAGGGGTAGGAGCAAAAGTAAATCACATCAGTTTAACGATGTAAGCATCTGTGCACTAAAAAAATGCCATTTTAAAAATCCCTCTACAACTATGTATTTTTGAAAGACATGACGTACGAAGGGCTAACGACTTTTACCTAACTGGAGCCTATAATTGGGTTGAATATTACGTGATAATATTAGGTATGTATATTTTTTTAATTTTACTACATTAGAAAATTGAGTAATTCAATCACTTTTATTATTAGTCGCCTTCACGAATTTTTCCAATTACAATTTTCAAAAAAAAACGGGACAGTGGGAGGAATTTTCAAGTAGTCAATCTTTAAATGCGATATTGAATCGTTAATACATTTTAGTTAATGACATTAAGATGAGAAATTAAATAATTTGAGCTTTGCAGGCTAGGAAAAGCGTGATACGTGGAAAAGCCCGATTGTCAGTGTTTTTCGCGGACAAAAAAACTTGGCATTAAGATCTATTTGAACATTATTATCTGTATATAACCACTATTTTTCCTTTTTTAAGTTACACCCAAGTCACAATGGACTTATTGAATGCCAATTAATGAATTAAGTTTAAAGTAAAAAGCGTTTCAAATTTGAACACTGTGCGCGTATCAATTTACTGGTTAGTATTTCACCACATTATAAAATCTAAAATATTGATAACACGAAAATTAAAAAAAAACAGTAAATTTTCGCTGTAAATGTAAATTAATATAGTGAAGTTAATATAGTAAAATTGTTTGTGTTGATACCGATAATAACAGCATTCCAAACGTTCGGTTTATTAAAATTTCGAAATAGTCACAAAATGCTTTCGATATTATCTTCGAACGAATTTAAACAATATATATCAAACAGCGCCAGTATAACAAGTAGAATAACAATAATACATATATCATGGGAAAAAAATGATAAGGAAATTTACCTATGTCCTACAAAAGATATCAAATCTACATTGTTGTATGTACTTATATTAAAAACCAAAGTTGAAAGTGTATAAAAGGATATAAATATGCTTAGAAACATATAAATCTGCAATTTTTCTGAGAATTTAACCTACTTTCGTTTTTTATTAAAACCTTTCTTTTCGATTTGATTGCAATTTTCGAAACATTTAAAACTAGTAGACTTCAGCAATGTTCGAAACTATGGAATACAGCTAGTGGTGCCAATTAAACGAAAATAATTGAATTCGACCATTAGTAGCTTCGATACCAGGTATTACAAAATCATGACCTTTAGATAGAAGCTTCAACCTTTATCGTTATTATTAGTATGCATACCATTTGAAAGCATAAAGGCAACAGTTTGTCAACAATATGGGTTAATATTTTAGAATGCAGATACGATGGATGTTCGGAGACTGCACTCCAGGCAAGCAAGGGTACGTAAAATCGCACCCGTGTATTATAGTTAGCCATCGTCATCGCGTAACGTACGTGCTACAGGGTACTAGCGGGGCTGAAAACATGCACCTGCTCTTACCTGAAATAAAACGTGCGTACGCGTGGCATATGGCACACGAGTTGCGGATGGAGCTTATGTAATTAGCGGGCAGCCTCGGCCCCCTAGACCACTGCGGCGGCTATCTAGCCTAATGGCTGCGTCCTTGTCGCATTCACGACCTATAACCTCACTTTCGGGCCGCTCAGATTTCAAAAAAGCGTGCAAAAGCGCGACCGTGGATCAGCGCACCGTTCGAAATGGGACTGCACGTTATCTCATACCTGTTGTACGTAGGATGTGGCAATAACCTACACCATATGGCTTAGCGCATTCACTTCACGAGTGGAACAGCAGGTGAATGTGAACTGGCGAATGCTAATGAAAGTTATCCTCGCAAGGCACTGTCCACGTACCAATCGAAGCATTCAATTACCTGGCAATTAGGAGCACCAGCGCGAATGCCACAACTGCAGTTCGCAAACTGCGACGCTCGGCTTCCCATTAAGTGGAAACCGCGGAATTTGTCACCCTTTCCTTAAAAGATAGCGATATTTCAATACGGTTAAGTGGTCGAATACGTCAGGATGACAGCTGATGCTGGACTGACAGATGGGCGTAACGAGAACGAGCTTATGAAAAGGATACGGGCCTTGGGCGTAGCGCGACTGCGGCTGGGGCCCCACCGAAGGCGCCTGCTTCTGGTTGGCACTCATGTCAGCCTGGGGCGCTCACAGCAGCCGCGGTGGACCTCTTCCTTGCCTCTTCATATAATCACGACCTGCCCAGTGTGACACATGGAAGCGTCATGTCCTTACAACCCATGCACTGTGGAGGTTACGATCGCACGCTGATTTCGGGCTGATTCCGGCGATAACCGTTCGAATCCTTATCCAAAGGTTAAGACGTTACGTTCCAATATGGCGGGCTGTTAACCCGAAAACATGTTTTCGCTGTTCGCAGTTCCCGCGCCCCGTTGCGGGGTGAGTCACTCACGGTAACAAACCACGGGACCTCGCCGAGATTTCTACGTACAGTTGCTAAAATGACACCTTAAATTACGCTAATTAAAACTAATACTCGATTAAAAAATGACACGCGGCTTTCACGTTGCTGCTTCAGCACTGCAAGCGGAAAAACGCGGAACTCGAGTGTCAACAATTTTCTCCAATGGAAAATTAACAGCAGACGCTCGCTGCAGTCTCGACGCCTGCCGCGTTTTCCGTCTCTCTCTAGTGCCTGCAGCAGTGCTGATGCTAATAGGTTTGTTTTGTCTGAGACATTGATAAAGGTCATTCCCATGCGTTAAATTCGCCAATCCTATTCCTAACCTCACTCCGATCCCAAATGTACAAATGTTTTCCCACGGTAAAGCCGAAAATGAGAAACTAAAGGAGAACTTGGAAAACCAGCTGGATCGCCTGGTCGAGCAGCTGGCTGATTTAGAAGACTGCAAGTAAGTTGTCATCCAGATACCACAAAAGTAGCAGAAATCATCGTTTCGATTTTAGAGATGAACTCGATGCTGCTGAGTATCAGGAAACCAAAGACGACACGATCGAACAGCTTAAGGAACTTAATACGAGTTTGACAAAAATGGTCAAGGGGGATATATCCCTTGTCAGTGCCCTTGGTGCTATGCAGCTTGTAAGTTTTATTTATATCGCTGTATTTACGCAACTTATTAAAAAATCAGTATTCTGTTATAATTACACAATAAATTCCAAATGGGATAATGTATGCTTCTCCTAAAATATTAACGAATGCAGCATGTAATGTCAAATTCTTATCATCTACGACATACAACTCATAGTTTAAATATTCTACTACGCTTATGCTTTTCCTTTCAATATTCCCTTTACATTCTACTTAATTCTAATTCTTATAATGTATTCAATATATATGGCTCTTCTACAATAATATAGCTAATAATAAATTCCTACTCTAAACAGAAACACAATTCTTTGTAATGACCACCATATGGTTGCAAACACATTAAAAATGATTTGCTTCTGCAGATAAATCATGAACCAACTGACCTGCATTAAGTCGAAATTTAATATCGTTTTAACCTTCAATCAGTACCTTTCCATAGACAGTTGCTTAAATAGGTAGTTTGCGCAACAGTATTTTTCGTTATAATCCTATAGCATAAGCGAGAATTGTTAAGTTGGTGTTTGCAAAGTTTTAAACACCAAAGTCGTTGATATAATAGAATGTAGCCAGGCAAGATCAAAACAGATGGACATCAAGAATAACACACTGGCGACCAAGACAAACAAAGCGCAGTGTAGGCAGACCACAGAAACGATGGCTAGATGACATCAAAAAACTAGCAGGAAAGAGATGGTTTCAAGTAGCACAGGACAGAGAAGCATGGAAACATATGAAAGAGGCCTATGTCCAGGAGTGGACAGAAAACGGCTGAGGAAGAAGAAGAAACATTACCGACATTTAATATATACGGGTCTGATCATAGTTGCTTTCTTTCAAAGAGTCACGTCAAAAGCATGTGAAACGTTATAGTATATTACAAAACAGCCAAAGTGGCGTATATCTTGCGAGTATATTTAAGAAACGAGGCCAAGCGTAGCGGAGCCGAGTGAGTTAAAATACGAGCGTACGATACACTTTCGAGCGAGTTATGTACACTATTTTTCCCATGGCCAGAAGATATACACATTTTTGCAACTTAATGAATGACAGCTTCATTGTGACAACTGACAAGTCAGTAGATTGTTCGTAATTTTTAGGTCGTAATGACTACTTTCAGTAGTTTTTAGGTTAAAATGACATATTGTCAGAAATTTTTAGGTTAAAATGACATATTTAGCCTACTGTATAACTGTGAATTGTGCATTTTTTCATAACAAAAATGTTCGTTATGGTAACGACGGGGTGAATGTGTGTGGGCATGGGAATAGTATATTACATACCGAGGTGGGAAGTGCTTCATTACTGTCGAGAGTTTAAGTAGTTCACCGAGGCGCGTGGTATCATATATGTATTACTGACTATATTGTTAGCAGGGCCTCGGAACGGCCAAAAACATTACGGCACCGACATAGTCTCACTTTGAGTATAACGCGTCTCGTGCGCATGGGCACAGCTCACCATTATACATTGAAGAGTTGGTTGTCTGTCTCACTTCCTTTGTGACCCCCCAGCTCATATCCGCTAACAATATAGTTCTTTAAATATATGCGTGGTATGTATACTATTTTACTCATAATCGGTTTTTGTCATTTATTTAATTAGGTAAGTTTCAAATAATACCTATTTTTATCGCAGTTTAATAAGTCACTTTGACAATAGAATCTGTGACGCTATTGCTAGGTAACATGACAAGTACTTTTTTTTTATTACAAAGGTTGTACAATCTGTCATTTAATGACAATAAGTACCTAAATTGTATGACTTATCCTAACATGCATGTCATGAAGGAAATAGTTCAATAACAAATTCCTTATTTAATATGGTTAATTTGGTCTAGGGTTGGTTAACACGGCACTAACTCAACTCACGCACAATCACTCAAATCGATTTGAAAGATCTATTGGCCTGAATCTTTTAAGTCTGGGCTCTTCTTCTTTGTTATCTAGGATGCATTCAACTGGGTTGTTGGGGTGGGCACTTATTCAATCATGATATCTCACACTGGAACGCTGTATTTCTTCATTAGTCGTTGGTATGCCAAGGTCTCGGCGTATGATTTCATTCGGGACGTACCAAGGCATTCACCATGGTTCTTAGCGTCTTATTTTGAAAGCGTCTCAAAATTTCAATGTTTGAATTACTTGCTCTCCCCCACAACTGGATGCCGTAGGTGCATATTGGTTTGAGCATGGCTGTGTAAAGCAGTATTTTATTATCCAGGACAAGTTGGGAGTTACGTCCTAAAAGCCAGTAGGTACATTTTCCGATACTTTTCGCCTAGTGGTTTACGTTTCGTCCAGATGTGTTTTTTTCATATCGATCTTCTGTCAAGGTGAATTTCCAAGTATTTGCACTGTCTGCTTGTGGGACTATCTGATTGTTGAGTAATATCGTTGGGGAAGTTTCTTGTCTTGTGAAAGTTGCGTGTACACATTTTGATTCATTAATCTTGTTACGCCATTTTTTTTACCATTGTTATATAGTATCTAGATGGGTTTGCAAGTTGTTTGATGCGATAAGGGGATCAGAGTGTGATGCTAGTACAGCGGTGTCGTCTGCAAATGTTGTTGTAGAGGTTGAAAGGTCAGCTGTAAATATAATATACATTATCGGTCCCAGCACACTTTGTTATAGTATCAAACTGACTTATTGACACTCACGGCTGTGTGAGTATCAAATAACTAGACAAATCCGGGAAAGGTGCACGCTCACCCCGGAAATCGTAAGAAACAGGCTAAAGGCCTCGGCTCAAATACGATCAGGGAGATGGGAGTGGTTCAAAACGGTACACCACAGGGCAAGCGTGTCGAGGTATACCGGGTGACAATGAGACTAGGGCATGCTTATATCTTCTTTATTTATGAATCGATTTGGATAAAATTGTATACCAAGATACTAGACATAATTTCTGATTGGCCGATAGATATAGTCAAAATGGCTGACTTCCGGTTTTACCGGAAATGATACCAACTTTGATTTTTTAAAAGGAACACCCTGTATATTTTATTTTTTTCTGAATCTACGAGTCAAATTACATATACATAATAATCTTGCCAAATTTCATTTTTTTAAACGAAACAATTATTCTTTCAATTTTTATTTTCTACCATAGAAGGCCTTGACTTGGTAAAATCTATTGTAATTGATTCTAGCAAATCTTAATAATCGTTATTTTATCAATAAGGTCAATAACAAACCTTTAATAAAAGAATATAATTTGCTAAACTTGTTTTTTAAGAAAAAGTCAGTTTTTTAAATGGCACCTACTAAGGGCCATCTTGCCATTAGATAGAAAATGTAATTACCAATCTAACGATATGCATCATGCACTACTTTATCTTTATCTGAAACTGAAAATTAATTATTATTTTTTTAAATATTTTTATGTAATAACTAATAATACCTAAACAAATTTGGCAACACTGTTGTATGTAATTTGAATCGTAGATGAAGAAAAACAAAATATACAGGGTGTTCCATTTAATAAATTAAAGTTGGTATTATTTTCGGTGAAACCGGAAGTCAGCCATTTTGACGATATCTATCTGCCAATCAGAAATTATGTCTAGTATCTTGGTATAAAATTTTATCCAAATCGATTCATAAATAAAGAAGATATAAGCATGACCCTGGTCTCATTGTCACCCGGTATATAGGGTGTTATCAAATAAATGGGCGCCACAATATCCATATCAGGTGACCCACGTTCAACCGGACATTGAGGGTCAAACGGCGCGAAAAATACTCAAATAGCTATTTCTGGAAACCACAGTGCAGCAGCAAACGCAATAACTTACCTGCAGCACGCATTCACCACGTCTGGGCCTCGCCGTTTATTGATCGTAACAATAGTGACTCAGTCACACTGTAAACAAACATGCACAAGGCACAAAAGGAAAAGAATAAGACGGTACAATTAATACATCTATTGGGCCACTTCACATGACCAACTGACGGTTTACATGGTACCGACGTAGCCGGCACATATAGCAATCTTTACTAAACTACGTAAGGGGTACGCCCAGCTGGGAAGCGCTTAACCTAAAAATTACGACGCATACTTAGGTGTACAACAAGACAAAAATTATTACTCGCTAAACGGCGACAAGTATAGTACAAGTATATTACAGGTATATTACACACGCACGAGGTTCACACGTGGGTGTACCAGGCACGAGACTACGAGTTTACTTATAAATAACCAACTGAACGTCTCGCAGCAACACACTCTAAGTACTGTATATGAGTTTATTAACAGACAGGCAAGAATGAACTGAATACCACACAAGCAAGAGCGCTTACAACGAAACCAAGTATGTCACTGTCTACAAACTTAATACGAAGCAAACACAACAGCTTGCAGCAAAACCGCGTACGGCACTATGTATAAAGTTATACGAGTTTATTACGAAACAAACATCACAGCTTGCAGCAAATCGGTACGCAACACTATCGTTAATTTAGGCACATGCTGGCGAGACAGATTATCGACACAGGGTTGTTACCTGATTTATTTAGCTCGGCTCCATAGACGGAAGGAAGGCGCTGCTCAAAGGTGTCATCTTGCTACTGCAGTGGCATCCGATCTGTTCCCCAATGCATCAAGCGTGGGGGTAATGTAACCGCCCCCTTGGCGATACACGGAAATGGGCAAAGGTGTTGAACTGGGTCATTCGGCGATTAATCCCGTCAAAAAATTGATGGACGAATTTAGGCACAACCCGCCTTCACACGAATGAATGAGCCACAACGCAAGCCCGCGTTCGGATACCAACAACGACCAAATCACTCATCACCTCCAAGCTGGCCTAGTACTATCTGACGCTCGAAGCCACCAAACGCGAACACGAGCCCAAGAGTCGTCACGCACAGCTGGAACGGCCAATCAGAGCCAAGGATCCGAGTCACATCACCACAGCCGCTCTAAATAAACATTCGAGAAGGTTTTCTCACGCGCACGCACGGACGAAATTCTGAATAAATACAGACCGATCAATAAAAAAACCAATTAGGGCAGGCTGTGATATGTTTTATACATTTGGCAGTACTGAAGTGTATTGTCAGTATATGTCAAATTCGAGGTTAGTAGGTTAGGTTTTGTTTGTTATTTGACACAGACTGACGTAAAACTTAACCTGAAAAACTCGAATTTGACATAGACTGACAATACACTTCAGTACTGCCAAACGTATAACACATTTCACAGGCTGCCCTAATTGGTTTTTTATTGATCTCTCTGTAGAACTTGAGCGTTTCATGCTATGAAATCACCAGCTGCAAAAAGCAATGAAGTAAAGGTTAGCGCGAAGGCTAGACTGTTAAGTGGAACGAAAAGCAACGGGCGGGATAAGATTTTTGTGCAATACGGAAAGCTGCCGTATAAACGATAGTAGATTGCCGAAACGGGACTGATATACAGGCGGACTCGCCAGTTTTGTGCCAAACTGCTCTATATGGTTATGTAGTTAATTAAATTACCGAAAAATATAAAATGGCCTGACAACTTCCCTGCAGAGCTGATGGGAAATAGTGTTGTTTGTTGTTCTTCAAACTTGACTAGAAAGTGCCTGTCTCCAAGGTACGATTTGATAAGTTGGTAGTAGTCTGGATCAAATTTGCTCTTGATTTTAAATAGTAGGCCGTCGTACCAAACCGCATCAAACGCCTGGGCCACGTCAATAGATAGATTCATTTCACGTAAAAAAATTTTCTATAGAGATCGTTGTTACTATATTTAAAATAATAATATTTTACAAATAGTGACTTGATAAATAAAGTTAAAACAACTATAAATATATTACATACGCGATCAAGTTGTTAAAATCTCATTCCAAGCCTGAAATATAAACATTTAAAATAAACATCTAGAATAACGCTAATTTTTTTTAACAGATCACAGTCTAGGAACTCTTGCAAACTGTAGAAACAATTATTTGCCAACAAGGACTTTGTTGTATGGTTGAAATTAATACAGCTTAAAAATTTTATGTTTGCGTGAAGTTTGTTATACAACAGCACACCCCAGTAGTCCACATATTTTTGGGTAGCGCAAATCCTATGAAAGGGTGTTTGTAGATCGTTTCCTTTTCTTGTGTTGTAGTTATGATTTGCATTATTTAGGTTGAACTTTTGCCGATTAGAGTGAACGAACTTGAGACACTGATACAGTGAAATCTCCCTTACCGGACACCTCTAATAAGCGGACACCTCTCTTACACGGACATTTTGTTGGGCACCAACTTGCTTGCATTAACTTTACTAATAGAATTTTCTCTATTAAACGGACACTCTTAAACGAACACAGACACCATTTTTAGACAATTTTTAGACTGTGAATCTCTCTTGTACGGACACTTCAAAATGCAGGCCCAGCTAATGTCGTGAGGCGTCAAAACAATCCATAAATCTAACATTTAATGATCATGTTGTTAAATTATAGAATCCTTTTGCAATACGGGCGGTATTAAGTCAACTCAAATCAGCGTTATGACTGCAGAAAATTCGACACTTTTATTGCCCTATGCAAGATATTATTACAAAACAATCCATGTCGATGGTTTTTAGAGGCCTGCAATTCAAAACTACTTTGGCTTTTGCGTGGGCATCCATTATGATAAAAATAAAAATAGGAAGAATTGTTCCTGCTTGCTTTTATGGAAGAAAAGAATAAGAAAACTAGACTCAGGGCCTCCCGGCCGCAGAGTCTGCGGGTATCAAGTTACGCCACGTAATTAATTTGAACTAGAGGACGATTTACCCTTGTAGGATGCAGAACGGTTTAATCGTAACAAAATGAATACACAGTAATACACAACAAATATGAATTAACAGTAAAAGTCAATCTGTAGAAGTGACAGTTTTATACATATATATGTACACACTTTTTTTATCTTTATAAGTGAATTTGTAGATCGCCATACGATAAATAAATAAATAACACATAAAGTTCAGGCTTGCTTCGTGCGCGGCCACACTTGTTGGCGTTCATCGGACGACTCCCCGCTTTCCCCACCTTCCGCGTGGCGGTGGCTCTGACTACTACACGCATGGCGGTGGCTCTGACTACTACAAGCATGGCGGTGGCTCTGACTACTACAAGCATGGCGGTGGCTCTGACTACTACAGCTCGGCCATCCTGATGTCCCGGACGTGTCGGACGGGATTGGGTCGCTGTCCGAGTCGGTTTCGTCGCTAGTAGAGGTGCTGGTGTCGTCATCAGGAAGATAGCGACGAAGGCGATCGCTGGATTGCGTCCCAACGTAGTCTCTTTGGGTGCGTTGTGCTCCCGGGATATCTTCGACGATATATCTGTCATGCTCTAAGACTTTGGAAACGGTATAGGGGCCCTGGAACTTCGGTTGAAGCTTCTTGCTATGGCCAGGTTGAGGTGTCGCCTTCACCATAACATAATCACCAACCACATATCGTGTCGGTGGCCGATGTCGGAGATTATAGCGTTTCTGGTTCTCTTCTTGGACAGTCACTTGTTGCTTCCGCAGCTCGTCGTAAGACTTCGCGTTTTTGCGACCAGTCGGGTTCGCCGTCTTCTTGCAAGCAGATGGATATCAGATCACGGAACGCTTGATCGGATTGTATACGAAGATCGTATCCAAGTAGAATCCTCGAAGGGGTTGTCGAAAGGCTTCTTTGTATAGTAGTATTGAGAACTTGCTTAACGCGCACTAATACTTGGGACCAGTTGCGTTCTGTTTTACTCACTTTCGCAAGTAGGTTAGTTATACTTCTGTTATACCGCTCACACTGTCCATTCGCGCGCGGGTTAGCGGTAGCATTTTGCACATGAGCCACACTGGAATCTCTCAGAAACTGCGAGAAGTCCTCGGCTGTAAACGCGGTTCCATGGTCACTAATAATTGTCTTAGGAGGACCGAAAACACCGAATATGTCTTTTAAAACTGCGATCACTTCCTTAGTCTCTGTCGTTTTCGTAGGTTTCAGAAACACGAATTTACTGTACGCGTCGATCACAATTAACACGTGACGATGACCGGTTAGCGACTTGTCTAAGGGACCAAGGTGGTCACAGTGGAGTGTTTGGAACGGGATATGACCTTTAGGGATACTGTGAAGACGACCCTGAGGTTTTCCAAAAGTCGGATTGTAGGTGATGCATTTTAGACAATTTTGAATGTGCTTGCGAACGTAACGTCTCATCCTAGGAAACCAATACGTTCGACGAATTACTTCTATCGTTTTATCGGTACCAATGTGGGCGTTGTCGTCATGAGCTGCTTGAACAACACTTCTACGCATGCTCCTTGGTACAACAAAGAGAGCGTTTTCGTTGGGTTGTTGGTAGCAAAGAATTCCATTTTTTATTTTGAAGTTATCGTCTGGCGGTTCACCTCCGGATTCCAGAATTTCAATTAGGGCTTTCAACTCGGGGTCTTTTCCCTGATTAACTTTCACCAATCTGAAATCGTCGTCGAATTGGGTTACAACCAGTGCGTTTACTCTGCTTAGCGCATCTACATGCTGCATAGAACTGGAGGGGCGGTGCTCTAGTTCATAATCGAATTCTTCTAATAGAATGGACCAACGGAATATGCGTCCATTAATTTCTTTTTTGGCTAATGCCAGTTTCAAGGCATTGCAATCCGTAACTAGTCTGAATCGTATGCCCAAGAGATAAACTCGGAAATATTCTAAGCTTCGGATTACGGCTAACATTTCCAATTCAAAAGAATCATATCGCGATTCAGCATCGCTTGTAGTTTTCGACATGTAGTAGATAGGATGAAACAATCCATCTTGTTGACGTTGAAGAAGTACTGACCCATATCCACTGGCGCTGGCGTCTGTGTGTAGTTGAGTCTCCTTTTCTGGATCGTATATTTTCAAAACAGGTTCGTTTGTTAGCAGCTGCTTTAGGTTTTCAAAAGCCACCATCTGTTGTGGACCAAATTCAAACTTTTGATTCTTCTTTAGCAGTTTTGTTAAGGGTCGTGAAATAGTTGCATACGAAGGCATGAACCTCCGGAAATATCCTGCCAATCCGAGAAACCTTTGTACCTGTTTGGTAGTCGTAGGTACAGGAAACTTGGCGACTGCTTCCGTTTTAAGTTTTTGCGGTCGTATCTCGTTATGTCTGATTCTGAACCCGAGACACTCCACTTCCGTGTACATGAAGGTACATTTGTCGATTCTCAAGGATAATCCATAGTCTTTTGCTACTTTAAGTACCTCTTCAAGCCGCTTAATGCCGTCTGTCACGTTTTGAGATATAATCATTATATCGTCCATATAAACAAGGATTTTTCGTTCGCGAATCAGCTGTTCGAATACTTTATGTATGTATCGCATGAAGGTAGCTGGACTATTAGCGAGTCCGAACGGTATAAAGTTATATTCATAGAGACTATTATAAGTGACGAGTGTACCTTTTTGATGCTTCGGCAACGGGCACGTGGAAAAATCCATTTTTTAGATCGAGCGTCGTGAAATAGACATGTGCATTAAGTGCGTCTATTTGGTCATTAATAAGAGGCAAGGGATACTTGTCCTTAAGTGTGATCTTATTGATCGCTTGGTAGTCAACGCATAGTCTCTTTTCTCCGTTCTTTTTATCTACAAGAACAACTGGGCTTGCGTAATTAGATTTACTTAATCTGATTATTCCCTTGGACAATAGTTCATTCACGGTGGTTTCAACGCATTCTTGTTCGGGTCGCGACAGTTTGCGTGGGCGAAACACCACAGGTTGACGTAAGTGTAATGTCCATTTCGAAGCCGGGAACATTTAATGGCTCTCGTTTTTCTTCAACTGCCTCCATAACTAGTTTTTCAATTTGGCGGCGGTCGTTTTCACTCAAGTCGGGGTTAATTCGCAACTCTTGAGAAAAAATTGTGGCCTGTCGTGGCTCTTCACTTTCAATCTCGATGTTTGCGATACCTCGTTCGACCCTTAAGCACCACAGAAGGTTGATTCAGCAGGTCTTTTCCGAGAATAATAGGAACTGGTATAGCGTCGTTAGTTACTATATAAAATTTCGCAGTGAGCAATCGATCGTTGATAGTCACAGGAATTTTCCCTAGTCCGATATTTTTACAAGTGACACCCTTTAATCCAGTCAAATTCACGGGTTTAATTTCGCTTTGGTCTGTCTCTAAATAGAGCACATTTAGTTCTTCGGCCTTTTGTTGCGTCATCAGATTTAAGGAAGATCCCGTGTCAACGAGTGCTTTTTCATTTATGTTGTTAATTTTTAATGCAACCGTCATATCATCGCACGACGTTTCGATAAGTAGCGCTCGCTTTGTCGCGTCCGTGTGCACCTTATCTTTTTCGCAATCTCGTGCTAGATGACCTTTCGCATGGCATTTTACGCATTCGACCTTAGGACAGTCTTTCATGCGATGCACCCCGTCTGTGCAAAACGGGCAGATTGCTTTATCGCTCGCTTTGAATGAAACATTTGCAGTTGTTTGATTTTTCGCAGTCTGACTAACGCCTATTTTCGATTCCGGTTTTTCTATGGTTTTTCCCTTATTAGAAATAAAGGGGTATTTCGAGTCTTTTTCTTTTGGCGGCAAGTTTTTCCGAGATTTCTCAAAATAATAGTACGCGTCGGCTTTATGAAGAAATTCAGTTGATGTAAGCGGTGGATTTGTATAAAATTGCTTTGCTAATTCGTGGTCCCGTAATCCTTGTACAATGTAATTTACTAGACTATACTCGTCAATATTTTGAGCAGCTATAGCTTTCATCGTAAACACGTACGTTCGAAGGGATTCATCGAGATTTTGTTTGCGGTCTCGTAATCTGCGATGCACGTCTATGGAATGAACATGCGTAGCAAAGTTATTTAAAAATCGTTGTTTAAAATACTGCCAGTCGTAGATATTTGGCTCGCACTCTTTCCACAGTTTCGCTGCGCCTCGTAGTTTTGCTTTCGCATAAATAATTAAACTGCGATCATCTAAACCGTAAAGCGATTTAACGTTTTCAACGGATTCTATAAACCGTTCAGAGGTAATATTGTTAGAATCGGGGTCGAATTCTAATATCTCATTTTGAATTTCGGCGCCAAACCTATGGTTCTGCGCATGCATAGTCGTTTGTTGCGACGAATTTGATAGTTGTAGTTGTAACATGGCTACTTGCTGTTGCAACTGTAAAATCGTATTCGCGACAGATGGAGGTTGCGGTTGTTGACAATTGACAGAAGCTTGTGGCATGTAATTCGACGTTTGCGGCAATTGTTGCCACTGATATGGATAGAACGACGATGAAGGCATCGATTGATAAACGGGCACGTTTGAATTAGCCGCGCAAGCTTGAGCGAGTGGCGGGAAACGCGCTTGCATCGTCGACGTCACCTCTGCGGCCGGAACGTTCTGGGCCTGCGAGATCGTAAACGCCGTTTGCAGGTTAGGACATGGCGGAGGCATTGTTAGCGGTTGTATGGGATATTGCGGAAACTGCACATAGGAATTACATTCGTTTTCTTGGGACACGAGCGGACTTTGAGAAGCTGACGGATTTATTGCAGGGGTTTGCAAGTCGCTACCGGCAGCGCGAGACGTTCGCGTTTCCGGCGATGTTTCCCTGAAGCGTTCACCGCAGCTATCGTACGAGCTCATGCTTCTTAATCGTAATTAGAACGTACTCACCGAATGCAGTCTTTAATCGCACTTCTGACGCTGTAGGATGCAGAACGGTTTAATCGTAACAAAATGAATACACAGTAATACACAACAAATATGAATTAACAGTAAAACATAACACATAAAGTTCAGGCTTGCTTCGTGCGCGGCCACACTTGTTGGTGTTCATCGGACGACTCCCCGCTTTCCCCACCTTCCGCGTGGCGGTGGCTCTGACTACTACACGCATGGCGGTGGCTCTGACTACGACAAGCATGGCGGTGGCTCTGACTACTACACCCTTATCAGTAGTGGCTGAACTGTATAGAAATATCCCAGAAATCGAAGACGTCGACCCTGACGAATTTATAAACGTTGACAAAGAAATAATAGTGGAAGATGATGTAACCGAAATTTCAGGTGAATCAGCTGCCGTCGATGTGCATTTGGCAGAATTAGAAAACAATGGCGACTTAGAAATTTGTAGGAATGTAATCAAGACCTACACAGAAGCATTAGCAGTGAAAAATTTTAAATGCTTTGCTAAAGAAAGTACTTAATAACTTTCAAGTATTCAAACTGTCAAAATATTTAGAAATATATGTGGAAAGTATAATAAGCAGTCAGAAAAAACCCTTACGTCAAACCAGTATTTTAGATTTAGTAACAACTATTACATAACTTTGTTTCAATTATTTTATTATTCTTATCTGTATTGTTAGCGCGTATACCTTTGCATAATACATCTTTTTTAAACATAAAAATCTGGTGTGATACACTCACACAACTTCCTTTTACAGTGATCTTATAATTAGTCAAAAATTTCATTTTTAATTTGTAACCATTTGTTAAAAATTTTCAAAAATTACAAATTCTACAAAAACGGTACAAAATCGAGTGTTAGTTGAAGAGACAAATTTTCTCTAGAATTTTAAGGTGAATTCAAAAATGTAATAATATACCGGGTGTTTTATTTAAAATAGGAGTTAATAAAAAAAATAGAAAAAAAAACAAAAGAAACCCACTTTAGAAGTATTCAACTGGAAAATCACCTATCTCACATCAATACACATTAAAAATGTAAGAAAAATGTAAAGTTTAAAAAAAATCGTTAGAGCCGTTTTTGAAAAAATCGAAAAAAACTGAAAAATCACAAGAGTAAACACCTACTTCCGGTTATGCGATTTTCTTCAAAAGCTTGCTGTCTCATCTACATAGTACACAAAACTTATATATGAAGTTTCAATGCCATACCTCTTTTCGTTTTTGAGATATTCTGTTCACAGACACACACACACAGACAGAAAAAAAATATGTTTTTTGGGATCAGAGGACTCTAAAACGTGAAGATCTGTTGAAAACTCAATTTCGAATTTTTGGGGTGAATCCAATACTTCCTTTATAGTAGTAAAAGGAAGTAAAAATGGATTTTTCCCTTAACCGGACGCCTCTAATAACCGGACAAAGATTTTGGCACCGTGCGTGTCCGCTTATGGGAGATTTCACTGTATATGAACAATGAAGGAACAGTAAGTATGTTCTTGTCCTTCAACAGCTGTCACTGAATTTCAGATTGCACATAACTCTTATACAATGCTTTTAAAGTCCCACTATAGCAAAATATTTACTGAAGTCATCAGCTGATAGCTTACTAGGAACTTTGCACTTCGGTTTTGATTCTCTTGTTTCTTTATTTATGATATCCCAAATCGCTTTTTGTTTGTTGTCAGCATTGTTCAGAAATTTTTCATTTTCTCTTTTGTTTAATTCAGCAATTTTAGCGCAATAGACGATTTTATAGGTGCTATACGTTTGGTAGGACACTTGCTCTTTTCGGGCTGCAGCAATTGTGCCTAGTGCACAGCAGAGCAGTACCGTTCCTCAAAGTCCTTGACAATTTTATGTACAACTCGATGAACTTGTTCGGTGGTAGCATGCTGCTGCCGAAAACCGAATTGATGGTCTGGAATTAGACTGTTTTTCAATAGGATGGGAGTAATTCTGTTTAACAATAATTTCTCGAAAACCTTGGATAAGATTGGTAACAGACTGATCGGCCGGTATGATGCCAATTCTTGTTTGGGTTTCACAGGTTTCGGAATTACGTTAATCGTGGCTACTTACCATTGCGGTGGGTTGTATCGCAATTTTAGTACTGCATAAACAAGTACGTTATAAATCAGTAGCCTTTATCTGGAAGCTCCTTCAGAATTTTCCCGGTGATCAGGTCATATCCTGGTGTTTTGCGTGAGTTCAAGTTCTTGAGAATTTGGAATTCTACCTTTTTTAAAGTAATTTGCTTTATTGGTAAGCTCATCTGGAACAGTGCTTTAAGTAGCTGTTTTATTTCATTTTCCTCTTCGGCAGTGATTTTAGATGGATATGGTTGGAATACCTCTGTTAAGTGGTTTGCAAATGCTAGGGCCTTTTCTTGATCACATTTAGCCCAGTTTCCATTAACTATACGAATAGGTGGTATATGTGGTGGTATTTTTAACTTCTTGGTCGCTTTCCAAAGCGAGTACTCAGTGGCTTCCGTTGGCGATAAGGATTTCAAGTAATTTTGTATGGATTGGTTTTTGATGTTTAAATGGAGCCTTTTGAGTTCAGCAATTGCTTTATTTAATCTTTGCTTATCTGCTGGGTGTCTTGTTGTTTGCCACCGTTTACGAAGTCTGCGCCTTTCGGCAATTTTTTGTTTGATTAGTATAGGGCATTCAGAGTTGGCGAGACGCTGCATCTTTTGCGAGGTTGCTTTCTAGGAAGCTCTCGGTATCACATCATTGAAGTGTTCCACTGCAACGAATAGATCTGATTTTAAGGAAATGTCCAGTGGCAGTGATTCTTCCGTTAGAGCCCTGAATATTTCCCAGTTTGTGTGTTTATTACATAGGGTAGGTGTTTTATTAGTCAGTTATGCAGAAGTCAAGTAAGTCAGGAAGTTTAGCTAGCCGGGAAAAACCTCTCCCAGCTAGCTGGAAAGTAAAGTAAACAATGACTCGCTTTTCTACCATTTTGAAGGTTAGAAACGTACCTATTATTAACCGATTGCGAGTAAAATAAATTTATCTTCATCGGTGTTGACTATTAACCAAATTAATTTTAGTAACGTTAAGAGATTTATTACCGCACTGAGTGCGGTAATGGATATTGCCACACTCTTTTTATATAATAAAATACATTGAACCAGAATTGATCGATGAAGATAAAATATTGAGCAATACACATTTGCTTATGGGACTTACAGACTTGTTTGATTGCCGCAGAACTTGGCTCACCGCCTTGTTTTGGCAATCAAACTCATTTCGTTAAGATGCTCATAATCAAACTTGTACTGTTAATATTTATAAACGTGTCAATAGTATATCTACCTAAAAATATGTCTAAATTGGAAATATTCGCAGTCTTCGATGACAAAACTTTCGAAGACTATATTATCTACAATTCTTTAGAAGTTACGCTTCAAGAGCAAAAGGAACCATACTCGACGATTCAATTCGATGTAGATAAAACATTCCTGCCAAAAATTTTAGATTTATGTTTCAATTTGAGAAAGAAGATATAATAACCATGCACAAGACTACAAATACCCCAAAAATTTTAAACAACAGATCATCATGTAGCAGGAGTTACACGTAATCTAAGTTTTTATTACTAGTAGGTACAGTCAGACCTCGCCGTTCGCGGCTTTGCGGTTCGCTGATTTGATTTTACACGGGGCACCTTTGTGCTCCCTTTTCTTTGCCGTTCGCGGATGGAATTGCCAACGTTAACTGTTTAAACTTTCACACACTAACGGCCGGTCTTATGAAGGCCACTAATCTGACGATAACTTTAATTCGCTGTTAAAATAAACAAAAACGCATAAAAAATTGTTTACTAATTAATAATATGTCATAAGCGCCAACGTTTTGACGAGCTTTTGTTTATTTTAACAGCGATTTAAAGTTAACGTCAGGTTTGTGACCTTCATAAGTAAATAAAGCAGACGTATGCGGTTTACGTCATGAACACCTAAATAACATTATTTATCACGAACTTGTAAACACACTTATCAAGCCTATTACTTTGAATCTCTTATTACCAAATTGGACCTGAAATAAATTGTAAAATTTAATGTTTTTGTTTTAGTGTTGTTTGCTTTATATTTTATGTTTTGAAAATGTATGTATTTGCATGTTTGCATATGCACGTTTTATATTTTTGAATTTTTTGAAGTTGCATAGTATAAATAAATCTAGTTAACGGAACCTAACCTCGTTTTTATCATTTATGTGTTTATTTGCGCATCGCGGTTTTGGCTTCGCGGCATTCTCCTGGAACGTAACCCCCGCGAACGGCGAGGTCTGACTGTATATGACTTATATCAATTAAGACGATTTTCGTACCCAAACAGGTTGAAGGAATTGCAATATATTTGGCCTTCATTATTCTAGTCTCAGTAAATTGTTAAGTGTGGTGTGCCAGTTTATTGTTAACAAATGAGGCAAACTTTACTTAATTTGAGAGAATATTAGTGGTTTACAAATGAATTTCAAAAAGAAATAGGAACAGCTAAAACTTCATTGCAATGGCTTCTGTTTATATGGTGATGAAGGTTACCCATTGAAACCTCGACTTATAAGGCTAAAATCAAAAGGAATTTAATCTAAAAATGACAAAATTACGTGAATGTGTTGAGTGGTGTTTTGCAAAGATTGTTCAACAGTTTGCTTTTGTTGATTTTAGTAACCAAAAGTTATTTCTTGACCCTGTTGGACAGTTTTATTCTGCTTTGGCTTTCTTTATTAATACACATACTTGTTTCTATGGGAGTGAAATATCTACATATTTTAATATAGAATCTCCCAATGTTTTTGAATACTTTAAGTAAATTAATGTTAAATAAAAACGTTTATTTGTTGGTTTTTGAAAAATACATGAATAGGCTAAGTACATGAAAAATTAATTATTTTTATTGGTTTGCTTTTTCAAATAATTTGGAATTTAGAATAGCAGTGAGAAGTTTTGTAGTGGTTTCTTAAATCTCGTTTTGAATTTGTTGTAGTTGTATACATGCTTTCAATTTTTCTTTTTCAAATTCTAAAACCGCTTTTTGTGTTCTATTTCTTCTTTTTGAAAATTAAACATTTCTTTAAGCTGAGTGTGTTTCAAATTTTCAGTTCGATTTTTTTCTGCCAGGTATCGAAATACCCCATTATTTTCGATTTTTCAGGTTTTTCTTGCCCGTGCAGTGCATTTTTTTTACAGTAGCACAGTGAATAAAACTGCAGTCAATAACCATTTTTACACCTTTTATACTCGGGGTTGAAATTTCAGAAAATCCCATCTTAGTGGGTGTCTACGTTTCTACGTAGTAAGTGGATGAGTCCAGAAAATGTTTGCATTTCTAGCTTTTGCGGTTATTGACATTTTCTGATTATACATTAACCAAGTTTTTCTTGTCCCACAATGTCCAAATATTGTATGAATTTCTTCAACAACTTCCAACATGTCTTTCCTACTTAAAACCATAAATTCTTTATTTGTAATAACTTTTACTAACAAGTTCTCTTTAATTTGATAACCTTTATAATTATTTTCTTGGCTTTGCAATACTAAATTTCGCAATTCTTGAATTTTTCGTAACGTCTGTTTATTTAAAATTTGTTATGACATTCTTCCCTCTTCATAAATTTTCTCAATTCCAATTAAGATTTGTTTTGGCTTTTCATAATTTGGTAAATCTTTTCTGCTTAAGAAGTCCGCAACTACATTTAATCTTCCTGGTTTATGTTTAATTTCAAATTCAAATTGTTGTAAGTACAATCAGTATAATCTATCATTATGAAAAGTTTTATTTTTCAGGAAAGAAATTGCTGAATTATCTGTTTCAATGTCAAATTTGTTTCCAGTTAAATAAAATTTCAGTTTATTAATTGCAAATATTATTGCCAACATTTCTTTTTCAGTTATTGTATATCTGATTTCATACCCTTTTAAAATCCTTGAAATAAAACATATTGGTACCTCTATCCCTTCTTGTATTTGTATTAATTCAGCTGCTATTGCTTGATCGGAAGCATCTGTACGAAGTACAAACTTTTCTTTAAAATTCGGATTAACCTCTGTTTGATAGTATTCAATGCTTTTTCTTGTTCTTTATTCCAAGTATCTGAGTAGTTATTTATAAACCTTTTATAATAATTAAAAACACCTAAGAAACCTCTTAACTTTTTTAAATTCTACGGACGAGGTAAATTCTTAATTTCCTCAAGACGTTTCTCATTTATTGTAACACAGTTTCTTGCATAAATTCACATTTCGATAGATTCAATTTTAACCTGTTTTTATTTAATGTTTCTATTACAATTTCCAATGCTTTAAATGTTGTTGCTCGTTTTCAGAAAACAATAAGATATCATGAATATTGTTACGATTTATGTTCTGGGCTATTAAAAATTATACGCCGCTTCTTGTTTTAAGCATTTATTTACAGAAATTTATCTTAAACGATTTACAACAACACAATAACTATTAACGCGGAACACAAATTATTTATAAACTAACACGAACTATTTCTAACAACAAATACACTTTATTTATTTACACGCGACTTCAACATGAATGATTTATATGGCTAGATTTATTTATTATACACGCGTTATTTATCTGGCAGCTTGCGCACTCCAAGCTGGAGTCGGAACTCGGACTTCGACTGTCCTGTTGTTTCCGCTTGCGCGTATTTATATCTCAACGAATGAGTAATTCCGGAAACTTCGCGGCCTCGCTCGATCATTCCAGCAACGCTGACGTGTTCGTGCGCATGAGTCATCAAGGTCGTTTCTCGAAGTCTGGAAGGCTGTGACTCATCCGTCCGCACGTGAACCGGCTCAAGGTCGTTACACTGCCCCAGCCATAGGTCGTCCTCGAATGATCGGGACGCTGACTCATTTGTCTGCAACGACCCGGCTCCAAGGTCGTTACAATATAATGCACACAAAAGTCTCCAAATTGGTTTAAAATCTTCTGCATTGCTCTCACGAGTGCAGCACATGATGTAGAAAGACCAAATGGTACCACTTTAAAATGAAAAATCTCCCCATCAATACTTAAACCTGTATACTTTCTCGACTCTTCATGCAATGGAATAAGCCAAAAATGAATTTTTCAAATCTAACTTTGTTAATATCTTCTTGTCCCATATTCTACTTAACAAACCATCAATCGTTTGTGGAGATTCATATTGTGGCTTTGTTATCTGATTAATTCTGCGTGCATCTAAACATAAACAAAGTAAACCATCACGTTTCTTAACTACTACTAATGGATTAATAAATAGTATATTACTTTACAAGGGATGTAGGTAAGATTTACACTACCAAGGACCGTTTGATGCCTGAGTGAGCGCAGCGAACAAGGGCAGCAAGGTGCGAGGTAGTGTAAATCTTACCTACATCCTGCGTAAAGTACATAATTTTTTTCACTACCAATATTTCCTTATGTAAAATAAATGATAATAGCGTAAACTTATTTTATTGTTCATTGAAATGTTAAACAGTGTTTAACATGATTGCGTCCTCGAATGTTAAGATATATTTAACATGCATCCACTCATTTAACATGCATGCACTCGCGTCCTCGAATTTTAAGATACATTTAACATGCATCCACTCATTTAACATGCATGCACTATAGCAACATCACACATATTCATGATAGTCTGATTTCGATTTAGCAGTTTTTAGTAATTATTATTGATTCAAAATTATTGCCTCAATGAACAATAAACTAATGAACGCATTTCGAGGGGAAACCGTCTTAACATTTCTCACATATGCTCGAATGTTAAGACTGGGTTACCCCTCTTAATACGTTAGTTACTATACATCCCGCATGTATTACAACTGATAAGATGCCATGTCTGCCACTTGGTTAACACGAAGAAAACCATTATCGCTACCATTATCCATTTTTAATCACAATACAAACACAAAGCTCACAAAACATCACAGCACTGTAACAACGCCCCAAGCTCCCGAAACAGGCTACTATAATTTAGAAAATATAATAATTTACTTCTCTAGGAAAGTAAGTACATTGTCATGGAAACCGTAACAATTTTTATTCGCAATCACATTGTAATGTGTCAATTTCATGACATGACAACAGCTGGGAACTAGATGATTACTTGAAACTAGCCAGGAAATTATTACATACCCCGAAAAATATTACATACCTGAAGAGTGGGGTATTTCCATGGTAACAAAATCTTGAGTGGGTTGTTTTCATGGTAACAAAAATATTAGCTACATCAAGATATCTATTATTCAGAATTCAGTTGTAGTTATTTTGAAAATTAGATGATTGCAAATAAAATAGTATACATACCACGGTGGAAAGTTTCATCCCTGTCTCGAGATAAAGTTAACCTCGACGCTACGCGTCTCGGTAAACTACCTAATCTCTCGACAGTAATGAAACACTTCCCACCTCGGTATGTAATGTACTATTGTAAATGTTTCCTACATCCCTCAAATTTGACAGTGTAAGGATCAATCACAAAGAAGGTAGTGAAAAAATTACTTTTATCTACTAGCAGCATGATATTGTACATTTTGGTTATAGAAACAAACTATGAAAAGCATAACTCCCAAGGGACTTGTCAAATTATTTCTCCCTCAAACTCATGGTAACAATGCAACTACAATTAACGTCTTCGCAACCATACAATGAGGCAATCCTTGATGTTACTTACATGTTCTAATTTTAAATGTCATTATGACATTTTGAAATTTCATACTATTTTTACGAATATGCTAGTAGATAAAATATTGTATGCACCACGGGAGATATTCATGTTCTTTACCTTCGGTTGACTTACAGACCTCAGACTAGAAGCCATCGGTCTGTAACACATGTCAACCTCAGGGAAAAAACATATTCATATCTCCCTTAATGCATAAATATCTATTTTGCACTTCCGGGACTAAAGTTGATACTTTAGTCCCCCTAAACAGGGACTAAAGTAGCTCATTTAATCCCTAGGGACTAAAGTAAAAATGATACCGTAACTATGGTAAATTTATGTACACATGAGGTTAGTAGGTTAGGTTTTGTTTGTCATTTGACACACACTGACGCAAAACTTAACCTGCAAATCTCGAATTTGACATATACTGACAATACACCAGGGCCGAGCTAAGGGTATCTGCCGCCCGGGTGCAAGATATAGTTTGCCGCCCCTATAGCGTATAGCTCCTTAGACGTAAATAGTGTTAATTTTAAAATTCTGCGTTGCCTTGATAACTGTAACTTGTTTTAAAAAATAAAAAAATATAAAGGTTATTATAAACTTTATTATTTGTATAAATTAAAAAATTAAATATTTAAAACAACTAACATAATGCTTTAATAGTTATAAAACAAAGTATTGCTTAAATTATTTATTATTAGTAACTTAGAAGTTATAAACATGAACTAAAAACTACATAAATTCTAAATTTAAATATCAAAAGCGACTTTTCTTGCTTTTTTAATTGCAAATTCTCGTATTAAATCCGTCATATCTAACGCCTGGCAGATCTCTTCCTCGATGCTTATTACAGCCAAATTTGTAAGTCTGTTCTGGCTCATAGTAGATCTCAAATAGTTTTTAATTATTTTTAATTTTGAAAACGATCTCTCACCATGAGCCACAGTGACAGGCATCGTTAAAAAAATTCGTAGGGCTACAGATAAATTCGGGAAAGTGCTAATTAAATCATTAGCCACAAGGTATTCTAAAGTTTCCTTGGCCGAAGCCGTATTGCTTTTATTATAAATGGACAATATTTCAATTTCATTGCACAAATCAATTGCATTAACATCCATTTGTTTTGTAGATGAATCGGTTAATTTAATTTGTAAATCCATACAACATTTCATTAATTCTTCTTTATCTATAGATAAAGAGCCTAAATTATTTAAAAAGCCAAAATAGGAGTTGCACTCGTTTAACTGTTCAAATCTGTCATTTAATTTTGATATTACTATATCAAGAATATAAAAATAAAAATTGACTTTGAAATTCAACTCTGGTGATTCGATTGATTCATCTCTATGTTCATAATCAAAAAAAACATTTGCTTTTCTCGGTCTAACCAAGCCTACAGCTGGAAAAACACTTTCGCAGTCTATATCTTCAGCAATTTTGTTTGCCTCATTAAGCATAGCTGTAAAACTACCTTCAGATCGTATTTCAATGAAAAAAATTTGAATTTCTGTCAACATTTTTACAGTTTCTGGTAAAATAATATTAGATTTTTGCATGATTTTGCTTACAGTGTTTATTTTTGATAAAATATTGTACCAAATTACTAGAGAACACACAAATTTATATGATTTTATTTTATTAATTAGTGACTTTGCAAGGTTTTTTGTGTCATTGTCTCTTGATGTATCATTATAAAGGGAAAAGAGAGCATCATAAATTTTTTCTAAATTAAATCTAAGGGTTTTAATGGCATCGATTCTACTCTCCCAGCGTGTATCAGATAAAGGTTTTACAGTTATGGTAGGAAGTTCTTTCATGAGAATATGCCAACGGTAGGTGGAGGCTGAAAAAAAAACATATATTTCTTGAATAATAGCAAAGAAATTTGTTACTTCAAGCGAACTTTTCGCAGCATCATTGACAACTAAATTAAGACTATGAGCTGCACAAGGGACAAAAAAGGCTCTAGGATTTATATCAAGGATTCTTTTTTGCAGCCCATTATGTTTGCCTTTCATGTTGGCACCGTTGTCATATCCCTGCCCTCGCATATCCTTAATATCAATATTTAATTCTTTTAAATAATTCAATAAAAAGGCCGTTAGTCCTTCACCAGTTGTATCTGTAACTGGGCAGAACCCTAAAAAATGCTCTCTAATTTCTATACCCTTTGAAATATCATTAATGAAAACGAACCTGACAACTACAGTTATTTGTTCTTCGTGACTCACATCAGGTGTACAATCTAATATAATTGAATAATATTTACACAATTTTAAAGTTTCGATTATATTTTGCTTGACTTTTTCACCTATTAGACAAATTAATTCATTTTGGATTTTATCACCTAAATAATGTGGCATATTATTGGTATCTTTTTGAATTCTGCCAATATGTTCCGCCATTATATTATCGAATTTTGCAATTGATTCAATTAGCTTCAAAAAATTACCATTGCCTTTTTCGAAAAGTTTTTGATTACTTCCTCTAAAAGCTGCATTTTGTCCAGCTAAATACTGTATGACACAAATGATTCTTTCAATAATTGACGTCCATCGTTTTTTTTCCAACTTAATTTTGGTTGACTGAGTCAACAGTTGTCCCTTTTTCAATCGATTTTTTTAGCTCGACCCATTTCTTAACACTCTCAAAATGCCCCTTACTTTTTTCGTGCCTGTCTAAATTTTGAGATAAGTGTCGCCAGTCAGTATAACCTTTATCATCGTTAAAAACATTATCAGTAACTTTAAATAATTTGCAACAAAAACAAAATACAGAATTATTTGACTTAGAATAAACTAACCATGTTCTAGGAACGTTTTCATTATTGCTTAATTTTTTGTCATAATAAGTAGTTGAAAAAGATCTGTTTGAATCGTCTAATGGAAATGCAATATTTTTCAATTGTAATGGCCCCAATTCAAGAATAGACATTTTAATGTTATCTGTTAAAACTTGCGGCCAAAGAGCAGGATCTTTCAATATTTCCATCCCAGCGTCCTCAGCAGCAACCTCGGTTGGTGGTGGTGAATCCGGTGTGTCCTGTGCATCCGCCTCGGATTTATTATTTTCTTGCCCTATTTCTGGATTTTCCATATGCGTGTCCTTGTTCGAATCAAGCTGTTCCTCCACTTGCAGGCTTGTTGATGGTTGTTCGGCTGCAGCCGCCGTGGAAACAAAAAATTTTTTTAAGGAGCCAGCCAGTCCTTTTTTAATTTCGTCTTTTTCGGACTTTCTTTTTCGATACTGAAAGCCGGAAAGTCTCTTTCTGCCATCGGCCATCTGAATTAAGCACAAATAAATTCTAAGGATAGCGAAACAGAAAAATAAGCAGAAAAGTTCAAATGTTTAAAATAATGAAAAATACTTACGTTTTAAAACTTTCAACTTTAAAAAGCACTATATTATTTAGCTCTTGCTTGAAACGCTTAGCCTTTTTATTTCTGCTTAGTTCAGTACAATCTTACTAGCATTCAATCGCAAACTAAACTAACCCCCAATTGCCCTTTTTAAGTTTGTTATCGTATATGCCGGCGGCATGCATGAGCATGAAGCATGTTGCAACAAAGCACAAATACACAATTTACTCATTATTTTTGTGTCTAAAGAGGGCCGCTTAGTCTAGCTGATTTCGCTGATCTATATAGTTTCGTGTTTCATGACGCTGCACCATAGCGACAGAGCGATAACTCGTGTGTCGGTATAATCACCGTGTACAATAGCAAACGGCACCGACGCGACGTGTTTATAATAAAAATAAATTATAAGTAATAAATTATTATTGTATGCTTGCCGCCTTAAAAATGCAACCGTTTCTCTGTATCAAGTTACCTTTATACGAAAAAAAGCCAGACACAAGACTATAACTTGATAAAAAATGTTGCATTTTCTAATGCCGCAAGGCACAAGCATACCTATCTTAAATTTCTTTCATTTTTCATTTTGCCGCCCCAAATAGTTTGCCGCCCGGGTGCTGTGCACGCTTTGCACCCCAGGCACGGCTCGGCTCTGCAATACACTTCAGTACTGCGAACTGATTCAGGCCATCGAGGACCTGCTGCAATTCAGTTTTTAATAAATTGTAATTGTCAGTTTTCAAATTGACAGATTCCAAATTTTGGAAATGTTTGATGATAATGTTTCCAAAAGTGCAAAAAATAGCATATATACCTCGGGACTAAAGTGCCTAAATCCCTTGAGTGATTGTTGCCCTCGAGCTTCGCCCTCGAGGCAACAAACTCCACTCGCGGGATTAAATGGTGCACTTTAGTGGCTCACGATATAATATACTATTTGAACATTCAATTACTCCATCCTTTACCATTTTCTGTATTTCCTTTTTTAACTTGTGCTTTTAATGCAAAAGGAATTGGATACGACTTACTATTAAAACTCTGTGATTCGTTAACCTGTAACCTGTAAATATATTTCTCTGCTTGACCTACTTTTTCATTAATAATCTCTATGTTTCTCTAAATTATTTCTAATATACTGCCCTTAAAATGTAGATTTTTCTCACCTAGTTTCAAATCATTCAACAATACTCCTCTATCAGTATAATCATTCTTTATATTCAATATTGTATTATTATTAATTATTTTACTGTTCATTCCACTCTATTGCATTTCCAATACTCTTGACTTGGCAACACTAACACCCGTATTCATAGTCGTTCGCCAGCGACTCGCCGGAGTTTTGCCACGCCCCTTACGAGAATTAACCTTGCATAGTCGCTCACCGGTAAAACCAAGGATGCGCGTTACTATGGTTTTCGGCGGAGCGCTGGCGACGCACTGCATGCGCGAGCGACTATGCAATGTTAATTCTCGTAAGGGGCGTGGCAAAACTCCGGCGTTTCGCCGGCGAGTCGCTGGCGAACGACTATGAATACGGGTGTTATTTTCTTGGCAGCCACTTTTGGGTTCTGTTCAAAATTTAATTAACCCCTTTAGATGAATGCACTTTTGCTCCCCATCTATTTTTATTCCCAATTGTTGAATTATGTCGATTCCCAATACAATATCCACACTCAGGGCTTTCACTATGAACAATCTCACAACATTTTCCCATTGATTAATAATTATTTTGATATTTAACATTCTGTTAGTTGATATTTTTCTTTTGGTTGCAGATAACAAATCTGTCTTATTAACTTTAATTATATTTCTATGTAAGACATCTAAATTCTTTAAAATTATTTTCTCCTTTATTAATGAAGCCTTTGCACCACTATCTCTTAATGCTAGATATTCATTGTTATTTAAATTGATATTTATGAATGGTAAAGTTGAAATTTGATTTTCTTCCTCTTCTTCTAGTAAAAATTCTCCATTATTCTCAAAACTAGTGTTAAAATCTGTGATGTTCTTAATTAAATTAATTAAAATTGAAGTTTTTTTCATCTGAGGGTTCTTCATAAACCTCAGCTACTTCTATCCTGTTTTCTTGTATCGGCCTATCAAATTCTCGCTTATATACAGTATTTATGTATTGGCATTTAGGGTATGTATTTTTCAAATCTTCTTGATTCCTTTTTATATCATTTTTGTCATCAATCATATCATAGCACCTTTTACGTTCATAATTATTCTCATTTTTATTCTGGTTATTCCTATCATAATTATTACTATAGTTTCTTTCATAATTATTGTAATTATTCCTATTTAAATTGTTCCCATTGTATTGTTTATTTCTCTATCTATCAAAACTCTTATTCTAATTATAAGCATTAAAATTCCTATCACCTTGTCTAAAATTACTGTAAATTAATTTTGTTGGATATCTTCAAATTTTCTCTTACTAAAATTTTGAAAATTTGGACATTCTTTTCTGCTGTTATCCCTATTGTTAAAAATTGCCATATCATAATTTCTTACTATTTCTAAGAAATCTTTCATAGTTTTAATGTTTTGTACAGCAACAACTCTTGTAATTTCCCCTTCTAAATGTCGGGATAAATGTTGCCCTATTTCTTCTTCAGCCAATTTAGGTGTTAAATGCTGTGCCTTATTGAATTTATGTGTCACATACATTTCGCGTGTAGTACCTCTTTCTATATATTGAGATGGTATTGAGCCCGCTACTCAACTCTGCTTGCAGTACAAATAAATAAAGCAAGTCAGATAGCACAGAGTTGGGGTAGTTCATACAACTGCAAGATTTAGCGTATAAATTTCAATCCGTAATTACATTTGCAAAGCAATGCCAGTAGTAATGAAATGATTTGAGTACAAAAGGCAAAGGGCAGAGCTCGTTTTTCATAGATTGGAGTCGATAATTTTAAATTAGCCAAAAAAAAAAGTGGTTTGTGCATAATTAAAGCCAAACCAAATAAATAGAACTGTCACAGAAAGGTTTATAATATGTGCGTGTTAAATGAAGCGTAGATGTCAGAATAATTAAATAGGATATGTTGATGAGCATTTTAAATAAAGGTAAAAGAAGCAGAATTATTATAATACGTTGCAAAGAGCATAAACCAGGTAGAACATGGCAATTGTAATATTAGATAGCAATATTTGAAAATCTGGGAAAAGTAGATTGGATAAAAATACAAGGAAAAGGACATACAGCAGGATGTGAAACAAAATTGGTGAAGGAAGTGGACTACTTTAAAAACAAGTCAGTGTAATTACGCGAGAGTGAAAAGACAATCTAAATAATACAAAGTGAGTGGCGCTATGAGACAGTTAAAATAAAATTGAAAAGACAATATTTTAGAATTATAAATTTTGTAAATAATTTTAGTTATAAGGAATATTAGTTAAAGTTATTGTATTGAACTTGGTCAATATCCGTTTTTGTAGTTTAGATAGGCATTTGTTATTAACGACCAGGAGGAAGAAACATTTGAATAAAATTAATTATTGACACACAGTTTTTGGTCTCTCATTTAATTGCAATTTTAATATAAAAATATTTAATTTATAACAATAAAAAGTACACCATTGTGTAGAGAATTTACCAGTGCACCAGTGAACGTGAGGGTAGCAAATTCCATCACATAAAAAATAATTTCTTCCGCTACCACCTTCCGAGGACTTCGGCAGGGACCAGTGCAGATTACGATCATTAGTTACGGGCACAATTGAGTTCCCGAGCCCGAGATTTCAACGGCAGCATATCCGCCCAGCGTGTAGGAGGCCCTCACAGCAGTCACAGCATCCCAGGGGTCCAGCTTCAGGCAGAGATCATCAGGAGACGCTGTCCGAACGAGTTACCGCAGCACTGCAGAAAACTCAGGTTAGATTTCAATCAAAGTATCGGTGTTAGGAACCGGAAAGCAACAATTCAAACAAGAGCACGTCTGACTGAGCAGAGATCCAGGCAGATTAAAGCATCTATCAAAAGCGAATATCCAGTAATTGTATAAAATCCAGATTTGAGGTTAGGAGAAACAATTGCATGTTGCCGTCGTTTAACAATCAAGTGGAGGTTTTGCCTGCAAACAAAAGATAGATTAATGCAGTTGAAGGTGCCAGAATTCAAAAATTACCTTATCGAATGTTCATAGAACTCCTTTTGTTAAATTTAAATCACAAAACGCGAACCGCAACAAATAAACCGATTTGTGTAGGATTTTGACAGCATAGCAAAGTGTCTGCGCGATTGAAGTAAATTTACAGCCCAGTGGCGTATCACACGAATTTTAACATTAACAAACCGGAGAACCCAACTCTTGAGGAATGAATTTTTCTTGTCTACCGAGCTAGCCTTCTGTAATATTAAATTGCAGATGAATAAAATACAATAAAGGGCATAATACTGTTTTATTTGTAAGTAGTTAACGAACCCAGTTAAAACAGAATTATTTTTGGTCAGTCTAACATTTGAATTAAATAAATGTAAGTAAGGTAGGTGTAATTACAATTCAAATTATTACTATATTATATCACATTACATTACATTACCTTTACATTACAATATCTTCCTGTTGTCAATTGTGTTCTTACTTGTGCTTGATGTGTGTTACTCCAATATTGGTCCATAAATAATTTCCTAAATTCTTCATAATTGTTATATTTTAATTTTATTATATGCCAGACATCTGTATTACTTTTTAGAGTCATATTAATTATTTGTAACCTCTTGTTATCATCATGAACTGTCTTCATTATGTCATCTAATTTTACTAAATATGTCATGGGTTGTTCTCCTATTCTACCCTCCAAAACAAGTAACATGTCTGTTTGAACTCCCATATTATTTATTCTCTGGTTACCATTTAAATTTTCAGTACCATCTTGTATTCTTCTCAACTTCTCTTCTACCTCCTTAAATTTTGTTGAATTTTTGTCTATTAACAAATTAATATTCCTTTCATTCTTTGAAATTTCTCGCTGCATTACCAATCTGTTTTCCTCTGCCTTCCTTTCCATTAAATCAACTCTTTCATCGATACACTCTTTCTGTGTTCTTATACGTTCTATTGTTGACTTCATCCCCTCTAGTTTTCCTTTAAACTCTTCTTTATTCTTATTTAACTTTTCTCCCATTGTTTGTTTCAAAGTTTCCTCTAGTTGTTTGTTTTCTTCTTGCCTTTCCATTCTCACTTCATTCTTAACTTCCTTTTTATAATTTTCTAATTTCAAACAAATAACATTGACTTGCAATTGCAGTTCTTGTTTATTTTCAAGTTGTACTTTGTTAAATTTTTCCCTTAACTTGTTCACGGAATCTTCCATCTTACCTGCATAAGCTTTATTTTCCTGAGCCATTTTCTCCGCATTTTCGTTTTGCTCTTGTAACTTCTCTGCAGTATTTTGAATGGCTGCCTGTAATCTGATTTCCTTTTCTTCTGCATCCTTCTTGATTGATTCTTGCAGTCTTCTTTCCCTTTCTGCTGCATCTTTCTTGATTTCTTGTAAATCTTTCTTACTTTCCTCTGTCTTTTTCTCAATTGAATTCTGTAAATTTTCTTGCATTGACGTTAACGTCTTTTCCATGAACTGTTTCATGCTGTCCTCTTTTGCTATCTGCTTGAATTCTCACCTGATCTCCTTGTACACCTACCTCTTGCTGTACTTCTTCCATTTCTACCTTCGCACCACTTCCATTTCTTCCTGTTTCTCTCCTTTTTGCTCTTGTCCTTTTACTTTTTCGTGTAATCTGTTTATCCGGCCATATTTTATTTTAAATTCTCAATATGTATTTACTTTTATTAGTACCTTTTATTGAAATATAAATCTATCCATTTTGTTGAACAATTATTGACAATTAACCTTATTATCACCTTTATTGAATTATTTTTGCTTGCTTGCTTATTAATGCTTGTCCCGTCCTATTGTATTTTTATTAATTTCCAAAGAAATCAAATATGTCACGTTTAATTATGGTTGTACTCCTAACAAGTCCTACTCAAATTCACATTTTTTCTAATAAATAATAAAAATGACATGACAAACCAGGTGTTGTATTTAATGAAATGTTTACCCCACAAATACTAAGCCCTACACTTGAATTACAACAATATGACTATGTGTCTACCAACGTGATTTATTTTTAATTTTTACAAGTCTCATGTTTTAAGCGTTTTAAATATGGTAAGTTTATTTATTTTAGATTGTACTTAGCCCCACGTTTGAGTGACATAAATATGAACTGAACTTTCAAGTATATTGCTATTAATCTGTTTTTTACATTTTTCAAAATTTGTTATTCTCAATAATCAAAAACAAATTTACTTAACGATATCATATCCCCTTTTATACACTCTAGTCTAATCTATTTGAGTTAAACCTACAAAATTTTTATTTTATATCAATTAAGTATCTATAATTTGTTTTCAAACTGTAATTTATTCAATTATATTATTTTCAAATCCACCTGTTTTCCATACACATTTCTACCTTATACCTGAATAAATCCAAATTATTTTTAACCATTGTAATCCCTTAATTTTAATAAATTTGATTCTAACACGCATTTAGGGTTGTATCATAACAACATATACAGCAACAATACAACCCTTGAAACTTTAAAAGTTTGAATGAAAGAAGCAATAATTTATATAGATTTATTGATAATTTATATTTATGGAAACACTTATCGACTACTAATTTCTATCTAAGCAATAGTTCGTTCGTATCATAAAGCGGGGTACCCCACTTAAGTTTACCGCAATTTGACTTTCTAACTACATACTATATTTTAGTTAATACTAACTCATAGAAATATAATAGCTAGTGTATTACTAAGGGGTTATAAACTGTTCTTACTTTTGAGAATATGCGAAATATCACAAAATTATCTTTACTCTACTTATCTGGTAATTTGTTACGCTTATGGAATCGAAGACTAGCTTCTCAGGAGTTTAATCAGCCAGCAACACGTTCATCTGCTCTCCTAACTACTACCCTGACAGTCGCTAAATGTCAGCTGTCATTTGACCGCAAGCAATCGCAAGATCTCCGTAGTGATTCTTATGAAGAGATGTTCAAACTAATGCGTTTCCGTTGCCTCAAACTTGTTGCCAATTACGAAAATAGAATTAGGTAGATCCAAAATCAACTATACATACCCTGTACTAACAGGCAAAAAACTATGCAACGCTTTTTTTGTGTTTCCTAAATCAGTCAATATGACCTGGAGCTAAATCCGTTGGAAAATGGTACCCACTCTCAAAATATGCCTAAAGCACGCTTTGTTAGTATCCACATACTATTAACGAAGAACGAGAAATCCCAAGTTCGCCACATTTTTACCATGAAAAACCTTTTATGCATAGCTAAATTCTGCCACCAATTTGATAACAAAAACCTGTTATTATCTTTCTACCCTCTTTTCTTTTTTAAAAACCCTTGCAACTCGGATATTAATTTTCATACGCTTCGACTGCGTATTAACGTTAATATAATAGGCTTTTAACATGTAACAATACTATTTATAATTTTACGCAACTGGGACATATTCACCTTTTCAAAAATTTGCCATGTAGCATCCATGTTTTGTACATTCCCTACTTGATTGTTATTTAAATCATTTAAACGTATATCTTCAGTATTATCTTCTATAGATTTGATGAAAAATTTATTAAATTCTTCAATTATTTTTTTTTCTTCTGTAAAAATTGTGTTGCTAAATTTTATGTTGAAATTTACATTTGCTGCTTTACCTTTAATTAGTTTATTTCGCGTAATTTTTTTCAATGCTTTTAGCAGTTTACTAAGTACTTTAATAACACCTTTTTTAGGTTCCCTGCACTATTATTATTGAATAAATACATCCAATTACCCACAACACTGGCACGTCCAATGAGAGAAACGATTAATGATTCTGTTACATTATACCTTCTTATCTGTCTTCTTGTGCGATTCATGCCCTTACTTTTCTCTGCATTAATTTTCATTTCTTCTTCTGTGGCTAGATTATTCTGTATATTTACTGTTTCTTGTAGCTTCTGCCTTTTGTCCATTATTAGTACTACATCATTTGCATAGTGATTGTACTTTCGTTAACCTCTTTTACCAATTTTATGGTTTTTGTTTGTTGTTTCAAGACTTCAAATAGATAGGTTTATTAGCTTTTAATCTATTATTGCTCTTAAGGTGTTAATATGATCACGAGCTTGTGTTGTTTCTCTTCTAATATGTATTCTGTCGGTTTCCTTAATTAATTTTGTAGTGTGATAGAACAATACTTTTTTAAAACATATTGCATGGGAAAATACCTTTATCGTGCATAAAACTCGAATTTTAAATTTTGCTGTAAATTCATTCGAGAAGCCAGTACTTGAACACTTTGAAATGTGCATGTTGCATCCGGCGGTGCAGCACCCTACGTATACAGATTGCGGCAGGCAACTAGGATTATTGCAAAAGCAAGGAGAATATGCATGTGGCCGTCGTGGTGTTTAACAAATGAACAATCAATGTACGATAGAGGTAGGTCGTTAGGATCATTATAAATACAAGGTATATATTCGATTTTTTAATTTTTTAAATACAATTACGGCCACATGTAAAGTCCCCTTGCTTTTGCTATGGTCCTAGTTGCCTGCCGCAATCTGTATACTGGTTTTTATTTCATGAAATATAATTATAGTCTATTATTTTTTTCAACACGACTCAGAACAGGAGGCTATTCATGACCATTTTTATGAGTGAAGATAGGAATTTAGTTAAAAACTAGGTTTTGATGTAGGTTACACATGAAGTTAGCAAGGTAACTAAAAGAACAAAAATTTTCAATTCTTTGAAACATTTGTCATTAAACTTGCGAAAGCAACAATGAATCGCTTGTTAACATTTTTGGCATTTTGAAGGTACATTTTACAAAACCTTGTAATAACTTGTGTTGTTCAAAGAACTGTCAAAAGTGATGTTAGTGAAATTTTTTAAGGTTAGGTTAGTACACTGTAAAAAATTAGAAGTCACAGCCTGCTTTGAATTATGTTGAAAAAAGATAGACTATCAAATTTCGATGATACTCGGTTTTTACCATATATCTAATACTTACTATATTGCTAGCGGCTATGAGTGGGAAACTCACGAAGGAAGTGAGACAGACAACCAACTCTTCAATGTATAACGGTGAGCGGTGCGCAAGGGCGGCGGCGTCGTCCGCCCAATGGGGAAGTGGTCAAGTTTAAAATTCGCTTTTAAAGGCGGAGTTCGAATTCCCACGCATGCGAACGAGACGCGTTATACTCTAAGTGAGACTATGTCGGCGCCGTAATGTTTTCCAGCATTCCGAGGCCCTACTAGCAATATATGTGTATTATATATATGGTTTTTACTAAAATTTCTAAGAAAATCGTATGACACTCATTGTTTAAGCTTGCCATTGGCCACAAATATTCACTCCCACCCCCTACTTGTTAGGGATTCGCACCCCAGCTCAAACTGGCCGTTCATATTACCAAATACATTAGTTATTTTTCTACCAGTGTTTGTTTTTGTTTGTTTGTGGGAATTTACCTACAAGTGTTGTTTGTGGATTTTTGGGTCACGACTAAGTCAGCGAGCGTAAGCTCATACACTCATTAATGATCAATAGAAAAATTAGTTCACGAGCCATAACCAAGACAACAACAAAATTTCTTGGAAATTTTTTGTAGATATGGATTACTTCTTTTTAGGGTTTGTGTCGTTACGATTTTCTTACCGAGTCTGCATTCGAGCATTAATTCATATCCGGAAATGCATTCCAACAACCTCCTAATTTGCCCTGGCATGACGTTGGAACGCACTCAAAAAAATTTCCAGAAAGAATTAATGCTTTTATGAGATTATATATGAAAACATTTTATTTATTTTATTTACTAGGCTACCCAAGCTGCCATATCACAAGCTTTCAAAACGCCAGAGGTAATAAGACTGTTTGGAAAACGCGAACCCGCACAACTACGTGAACGATTGAAATCTATCGATCAAGATGTGAAACTGAACAAAATAAGCGAACAGGCACGTGACCGTCAAAAGGTACTTAAATATTCTTTTGCTCTGCGATGACTCTGGATTTAACTTTTTTGTTTTAGGCTGAAATTTTGACGGCATTGCGCCAATTGGGAGAGCAACTAAGTGCCAGTGAATTGCAGTTTTTAGAAAAGCACAACGACGTTTCAAACGCTTTTCAAAATGTGGAATTTGAGGAAATTAAGGATGAATGATTCAATTTTAAAGCTGTAACGTAATTTTATGTGTATGTAGTTGTAGGTTGTTGATGTTTTTTAATTTTTATATTTACACTACTTTTAGACGTGTAATTGTGAGTGCCATGCATGTTTTAGCTAGTTTTTTGTTGGTAGTATGTGTACATGCTCACATATGAGGAAATTGAAACGCAGCTGAAATTTTTAAAATTTATTTTGGTGTAAGATTTGTACATAATTCATATACAAAGTCTGTAATTCTAAATTGTAACAGTTCTATATGCTCTAAGTAACATACTTTTACATATCTTGATCCCTCTAACTTGTATATATTTATATATACATTTGCTTAATTAAGTAAGTCCCTCTTTGTACTAAGCTGTGGCTGCAAAACAAATAAAGACCAGTGTTTTATCATATAGTTTTTCATTTTCGTACAAGCAAACTGGGTGTGAACAAAAGCAGATTTCTTGTTTCCGTTTGTAATCGCTGATTACATTAAACTTGGAGAAAGTTTACCTATAAAAACACATGCAATGTAAAGTGATAAGTGCCCTTAGTTCAATCAGACACTATTTAACCTTGGTTTTTAAATTTTTTAATATTAGCAAAGTGTACATTGGTTTCCCACATAAAGCATATGTTCAAATAAATAAACATTCTCGAGCATACATTCGTCAATTTTAAGTCCAGATTGTTAGGTAACTTCATTTTAAGTTAAACCGCGCTATGACAATAATGCATCCAGAGTGGTTGTTAACATTCCCACTCTTCTTTTCGCGAACGATTTTAGGCACTAACATTCCACGAATTGAGAAATTGTGTAGTCGCTCATAAAATTTGATTTACCACACACATGGCATCGCTGAGCAACAATCTGAGTTGCTGAGCAAAGCTAAGGCTTTTCCAGCGTACATACATCAAACAAGTAAAGACACTCATTCCAAATGTTGAAACCTGTCTAGAGTGCCTGGGACAGTAACTCGGGGGGTATTTCTAAGCTTGACTATCAGATGGCAGCACAAAGTTCTACCAATCAGAGCCAGTTACTGGCTCTGCTACCAATTATATGTGATAAAGTAGTGGCGCCATCTGTTAGTACCATCGGAAAGTACCCCCTCAGGAGCCGTTCAAGGTCATCCAAATCGGAATTTTGACATCAAAGGAACCGACAGTGAGTGTCTCTACTTGTTTGATTTATGTACACTGGCTTTTCTGTTCAACTGCAATTAGTACACAATTATATCTTGTTAAAGCTGCAGTTTAAGCTTGCATTTGCATTGCACCCAATTTTATTTACACCCAGTATATTTTAAATTGTGTAACTCTGTAACTTGTCTGCAATATTTGTTTAACTTCATACATGGAAATTCCAATTAACACTATAAAAATGTGAGTTCTTGTATTTTTTCTACATTTATAAACGCTTGAAATAAAATATAACAAGTGTAGTGACAACTTAATATCGTATTTCATCGTTTTATAAAAATATTCCGGCATACGTCATAAATGTGTACGCACAAAGTACTTTTTCTAAAAATAAAATCCTGGATTCCGT
Organism: Agriotes lineatus; assembly: GCA_940337035.1. Classification (NCBI taxonomy): domain Eukaryota; kingdom Metazoa; phylum Arthropoda; class Insecta; order Coleoptera; family Elateridae; genus Agriotes; species Agriotes lineatus. Next base: position 13,833,322 of record OW679198.1, on the reverse strand, counting down.
AACAAACGACTTCCGGGATTGGACCGTGTCATTATTGAGGTTGAAAAACTCAATGTTTAGCCCACTTTTGTAAAGGGCTTCATCAGGTGGATTAATATTATTAGGATGTTTGTAAACCTCAATGGCTTTGCGAATCTTTTTGCTAAAAAAGAATAAATATTTGCAGATAATGGAAGTTTCATCAAAAAGGATCTTATATTTTTTTTATTATTATATTAAATTAAACATACTGCCATCTAAAGGTCTTTTTGGTCTCTTGCTCTTGTAATGCTGTATGCATTGGTGAAACCGGACGTTTAGTAAAAAATCACATCTCTGAACATCAACGCGATCCGGGCCATAAGATTGTTTAAGATGAAACTTCCATTATCCGCAAATTCCCATTCTTCTTTAGCAGAAAGATTCGCGAAGCCATTGAGATTTACAAACACTTTAGTAATCCTTCCTTCTATGTGGAAAGTAGTAATTGCTAAGCCCCGCCCACTGTCACTCAACTGCGATGGCACTTATATATTCTCGCCTTTCTCCTTCTGATCGTTAGAAGAGTTTCACCTCTGGTGTGGTTTACACGTTAAATTACCGTGCTCTTTTGCCTTTTCCTTCTGATGAAGCCCCTTACGAAAGTGAGCGAAACGTCAAGTTCTTCGACCTCAATAATGACACGGTCTAATGCCAAAAATCGTTTGTTACGTAATGATAATGGCCGTGAAAGCCTCCAAAATCAAAATCCTCGATAATTGCAATTTTTAATTATATATTTTATGTAATATACAAAAGGTGATACTCTAATTTTTGGTGATAACAAAAATGTTAAATAAACCACATTCACAGTTATAACTAAAATCAAACTGAAATAGGAATGTACAGTTCGAACAAGACGTTAAATTTGAACAACAAACCTTTAAATAATAGAAAATATAATAGTAATAGTAGTTATAAAACATAGTAACAGTTCAAAAACTGGAAAAGCGACATATACAAACAAGTGTGATAACCAACACACCACCTTGTTCACATGCTTATTAGTTACACTTTTCACTTTACGGCATAATTTTCTACAATCTAGTCTTTTTCTAGTATACAACGTAACTGGACTAATTGTAAAATATTGCATACAAAATACAATTCGAAGATAAAAATGATTGTTTCTACAAATGTTTAGTAGCGTTGCATTCATTTGCTGGCTGCTACAGACACAAGTGTGTATAGTTTAAAAATTAATACCGCCGGTAAGAATGATTAAAAAGTGTGCAAAGATAAATGTATTGTACATAATGGGAAACAAAAATTCGCAGCAATAATACAAATAGGTGTGCTGCATTCTGATATGCACAGTAAGAACCAAAACCCCACAATTACTTCTGCCAATACTCTTGACAGCCAAGTTCTAGAGATCCCTTTTTTTAAACCATTTATGTCACAGGACACAATTGGTTTGGGAAAAAAACTGGTAAGTACAACAAAGGAATATCACCTATGATTACCAAAGCATCAACAAAAGTAACCTTACATCTAAGAAAGTAATCCTTAACTTATAGAAAAACATAACAAAAATATAACTCTACCGCCTAATCATTAGAAACTACATTATGTGTAACCAAATTACTAATGGCTTTCAAACAGTATGAAAATGGAAATATATAAATTTGATTATATAACAATCAGAAATCATATACTTAAATGATACTATGAAGGGGTGCACGCTTCTATCGCTTGCGCCGACACACTTTTTTGTGCTCGGCTTGCCAATGATGCTGTTGACAGGTAGGAGAACAGTATGCGGTATTCCAGCAGCAGTGATAGATTGCGTCCTGCTCACAGTTGTAGCACTAAAGCAAATATTGGTGGATAGTTAACACTGTTAGTTCTACATACAGGGTGATTCTAAAACTAGCGATTTCTTTAAACAAAAATTGAAATTATGTCCAACAAAACTGTTGTAGTCTCAGTTCATTGATACAAACAAGATTGTGACTTTCTATATTAATTCTGGCTATTATCTTAGAATTTGTACTTTATCTCAAAATTCCAACTTTTTGTCTCAGAATTGTGCTCTTCGAATGTTTCTTATTTCACGCATTTATAAAGTACCATGGGCATTTCAACAGTTTGATAAAGAAGAAATAAAGATTAAATATGCGGAAGAAGTAAAAAAAAAGAATTAAAAAAAGTTACCGAGAATTTGCAAAATATTAATATGAAATGGACAGATATAAAGGAGAGAATAAATAATGCAGCAAAGAAAATTATCGGCTTTCAAAGAAATAAAAAATCTCAAGAGTGGTTTGACGAAGAGTGCAGCACAGTAATTAACCAACCTAGTGATACACGCACACAACGTCCTTTTACAGTGATCTCATAATTAGCCTAAAATTTGTTCAAATTTAAAAGCATTTGTCAAATATTTTCACAAATTACAAATTTTACAGAAATTGTACAAAATACAGCGACAAATTTTCACTTATAATCTCATAAGAGCATTAATTCTTTCCGGTAATTTTTTAGAGTGCACAGTAACAACGTATTAATCGGCACGAGCGGTACGCGAGGGCCGATTACGTTGTTCTGTGCACGATAAGAAAATTACCGGACATGAATTAATGCTAGAATGCAGATTCGGCAAGAAAATCGTAGCGACACAGCCATAAAAAGTAAAATTTAAATTTTACTCGAAAATAAAATATCAAGTGATATCAAAAATGTATTCATAGTAAGTTGTTAATATATTGGTGACACTGCAAGTATATGTCAAATTTGAGGTTAGCAGGTTATATTTTGCGTCGGTCTGTGTCAAAACTGACGCAAAACCTAACCTGCTAACATCGAATTTGACATAGACTAACCTCGAATTTGTCAGTGTCACCAACATATTAACAATAGTGAATGTCAAAAAATTTCCACTTATTAATTACAGTTAGGTTAGCCTACCTACAACAAATTTCCAAATATTTTGTTGTTGTCTTGGTTATGGCTCGTGAACTAATTTTTCTATTGGTCATTAATGAGTGTCGTACGATTTTCACATATAATCTCATAAGAGCATTAATTCTTTCCGGAAATTTTTTGAGTGCGTTGCAACAATGTCGTATTAATTTGCCCAAGCGGGACGCGAGGGCAAATTAGGACGTTGTTGAGTGCACGAAAAATAATTTCCGGATATGAAATAATGCTCGAATGCAGATTCGGTAAGAAAATCGTAACGACACAAACCCTAAAAAGAAGTAATGTCTACCTACAAAAAATTTCCAAGAAATTTTTTAGTTGTCTTGGTTACGGCTTGTGAACTAATTTTTCTATTGGTCATTAATGAGTGTCGTACGATTTTCACATATAATCTCATAAGAGCATTAATTCTTTCCGGAAATGTTTTTGAGTGCGTTTCAACAACGTCGTATTAATTTGCCCAAGCGGGACGCGAGGGCAAATTAGGACGTTGTTGAGTGCACGAAAAATAATTTCCGGATATGAATTAATGCTCGAATGCAGATTCGGTAAGAAAATCGTAACGACACAGACCCTAAAAAGAAGTAATGTCTACCTACAAAAAATTTCCAAGAAATTTTTTTGTTGTCTTGGATACGGCTCGTGAACTAATTTTTCTATTGGTCATTAATGAGTGTCATACAATTTTCTCTAAAATTTTAAGCTGAATTCAAAAATGTAATAATATACGGGGTGTTCTATTTAAAATAGGTGTAAATAAAAAAAATAGGAAAAAAAACAAAAGAAACCCATTTTAGGGGTATTCAACTGGAGAAGCACACATTCAAAATGTAATAAAAATGTGAAGTTTGAAAAAAATCGTTAGGAGCAAGAATTACAGCTATTAGAACAAAAGCAAATGAAGATAAAGAAGTTTATAAGAAAACAAAGAAAGAAGCAGATAGTAAGCAGAAGTAAAATGAAAAATGTTTTTTGGATAGAGCAGAAAATAGATGAAATTGAAAACAACATGAGAAAAAACAATAATAAAGATTTATACTGAAATATCTCGCAACAAAAAAGAAAATTTGAAGTGAGGAGGTATGGGATGATAGACAAAGATGGACAGCATTTCCATAAAATGTCTTATGTACAGGATGAAAATGGTAATGAACAAGAACAAGAACGAGAAGGAAATGATATGGTAATTGCAATCCCTTCAGAGGAAGAAACGAAGAAGGCAATTAAAAGAATTAAAAAAGGATAGGCACCCAGACACAGATAATATAAGATGTGAACTGATAAAATGGGGTGGAGATCAACTACATAATAAAATATGTAAACTAATTTAAGAAATTTAGATAACAGCAAGATTTCCACAGGAATGGATGATAGGAGAGATAATACCGATACTGAAGCAAGGAAATAAGCAAATGCCCAGTAATTATAGAGGAATCACGTTACTCAACACCTCATATAAAATATTTTCTAGTCTGCTACAACATTAAAGCGGGTGACCATAAATGATTGTGATTGTTTTTCTTAGGTTGGCACTGTTTATGTTGGTGGAACTGTAAGTCTATGTCAAATTCGAGGTTAGCAGGTTAGGTTTTGTGTCAGTTTGTGTCAAAACTGACGGAAAACTTAACCTACTAACATCGAATTTGACATAGACTTACAGTTCCACCAACATAAATAGTGCCAACCTAAGAAAAACAATCACAATCATTTATGGTCACTCGGTATAAGTAAATACGCAGAATTAGAGATTGGAGATTACCACTGTGGGTTTCGTCCCAACAAGTCGACGATGATGCAATTTTCTCAATCACTCAAATAATGGAAAAGGCATATGAACATAATAAAGGGTGTCTCAGAATGTTTTTCGTTTTTGATAATTAAAAATAAAACACCAGAATTAGTTCAAACTTGTTTTAATTATTGTTAAATTACAGAGCAGTTTTTGAATTTTTATTTATGAAAAACAACCATTTGTAAATGCGCACCATCCGCCTCATCACACTCATTTAGCCTTGAACTGAAATTTTCAATCACTCGCTGGAGCATCATTCTTGGAATAGCGTTGATTTCGTCTGTGATTCTTTGGTTTAAAACATTCACGTTGGGTGGTATTGGGTTGAAAACTTTACTTTTTAAGTAGCCCCATAAGAAAAAGTCAGCCAGGCGTTAAATCTGGACTTCTCGGTGGCCAGTTGATGTCTCCTCGGTGACTAATTACTCTTTCAGGGAATAAATCGTGAAGAGCAGCGAACGAGTCATTTGTTACGTGTGAAGTGGCTCCGTCTTGCTGGAAAAATGTGTTGCGGTTGTAGCCAATCTGGTTTTGCATTTCTGGAGCCAAAAAAGTCAAATTTAGAGAAGCTGTGCGTAACCGTAGTGACTGTCGTGGATCGTCCATAACAAACTGGCGAACGCGCTCGACATTCATGTTGGTACTTGATGTCCTTTTTTGCCCAATTGATTTATCTGGCATTGTGTTTCCAGTCTCTTCAAACTTGCGCACCGCACCCAGTGCTTGATTAAATTCGCATCTGGCACATTTCTCATGGTTGTTAAATTAAAATGTGTCCTGTAAAGTCGTCGAACAACAGTGTAAGAATCATTGAAGGGGGGTTGAAGGACCAGCCACCTGTCTGTCCGTCGTCGGGTGAAATAAAACAATGTTGAGTTTAACATCAGATTTAATGAGACGGTTTTAAATACATTCGAAATTAATTGCATCTTTAGCATCCCGGTGGGCGACGGCGCCGTGGCCGGCATCAGGGGTGGCAGGAACGTTAAAGGTAGGGGTTAGAAATTACGTGGAAAAGAGCGGAAGTACGTACTTGTAGCTCGCCTGGAGCAGACCCCTGGGTGGGTGCTGGAGCCGTAGCCCTTTCTGGTTCTTGGGGTTCATGAGGCGCAGCGCCAGAGGCGTAGCACTGATCTGCACCACTGGTTGTTGTCATCTGTCTGTTCTTCTCACCCTTGTGTTTTTGAGAGGGAAAAACGGGGTGGCCTTTTCTCATTGGCGCAGCTGTGTCGCGTGACGTACGGGGAGCTTTATTTGGAAACATGGGCTTTGGATGCGGGAAAATATTGTAATGAACACGAAACAATCGTTGTTTTTGTAAAACGCTCGTACGCAAAATGCGCGCTGCGGTCCCGTGAAACGATCCATTCCTACTCAAACTAAACCAGCCCGCCAAGCGTTTGACACCACTCCCCTCCCCCTGCTACATATGTTTGGCGCGTAACGGTAAAAACAAAAACGAAAAATATTCTGAGACACCCTTTATTAATATACCGGGTGACCATAAATGGTTGTGATTTTTTTCTTAGGTTGGCACTGTTGAGTTGGTGGCACTGTAAGTCTATGTCAAATTCACCTAACTTGTTAATCTCGAATTTGATATAGACATACACTGCCATCAACATAAACAGTGCCAACCTAAGAAAAAAAATCACAACCATTTATGGTCACCCGGTACATATACTATTCATAGACTTCAAAACCGCCTTTGACAGTGTAAATAGAAGGAAATTAATAGAGGATATGGAAAGCACGAACATTCCTCAAAAATTAACTAGATTAACTGGATTGACAATGAAGAGTACAGAAGCCAAAGTTAGAATTCGAGAAGGGGTTACTGAAAGTTTTGAGGTAAATAAAAGTATTAGAAGACAAGGGGATGCATTATCTGCAACTTTATTTAACATCGCCCTAGAAAATATAGTAAGAAAAACAGCACACAATCGAACTGTTATTAACAAAACTGTCCAAGTACTAGTCTACACAGATGACCTGGAAATAATAGCAAGAGATCGAAGGAAACTTATTGAAACAGTGGAAGTAATTGAAGAAGAGGCAAGGAAAAAAGGGCTTTTAATAAATGAATCTAAAACAAAGTACATGGGGTGCGACAGAATGAAAGACACAGAGGCAAGGAAGAGCAATCTAAAGACAAGAACACGTACTTTTGAAGAAGTAGAAACTTTTAAATATCTAGGCACAATTTTAAGTAATAAAAACGATAGAAGACAAGATGTTGAATGCAGAATTATAACAGGACACAAATTGTTTATTATTATTATTATTATTATCTACGCTTACAGCATACGCCTTTAGGCCCTTAGCGTTTATTTAGAATCTTTTTCCATTCCTTTCGACTCATTACTTTCTGTTTTCAATCTTTCATTTCCTTTTCCCTTAGGCCTTCCACTATTGCCTCTTCCCATGTCTTCCTCAGTCTACCTCGTTTCTGCACCTCCTCAGCCTTCTTCCATGTTTTTTATGACTCTCGTATTTTCCACCCTTTAATGTCCCAACCATTGTAGTCTGCGTATTTTTACGTTTTCTGTAATTGGTGTTTCTTTATATATTCCGTATAGTTTAGCGTTTGTTCTTCATTCCCAGCCTTCTTCCGTCTTTTTACCACCTAGTATTCGTCTCTCCCAGACTTCTATTTTGTATTGGTCACTTTTCTTTAGGATCCACATTTCACTCCCGTAAAGCATAGAGGGTTTTATTACACCCGCACTTTATATTTTAAAGAGATGTTTTTTTATTTAATAATTCGGTCAAGGCACTTACACATTTGTTATTCCTCACCATTCTTCTTCCTATCTCTGTGGATTCTTGGCGTTTGTTATTTAGTAAAACTCCCAAGTGCACAAATTCTTTTACACTATTAAATTTTAGTTCTTGATTTGTTTGGATTCTTAGATCGGGCTGTTTTTGGTCTTCTTGTGCTGCGTCTATTTTTATAATTTTGGCTTTTTCTTGATTTAACACGAGGCCATATTCTTTTGCTGTTTGTATCGAGAGATCCAAAAAAAAAATGTTCCTCAGCGAGCTGTGAAATTCAAACGTTTGAATAATATGTTGGTAGCACTGTAAGTCTATGTCAAATTCTAGGTTAACAGGTTAGGTTTTACGACAGTATGTGCCAAGACTGAAACAAAACCTAACCTGCTAACCTAGAATTTGACATAGACTTACAGTGCTACCAACATATTATTCAAACGTTTGAATTTCTCAGTCCACTGAGGAACAGTTTTTTTTGGATCTCTCGATATTAGTCTTATAGTAATTTGTTTTAGATGTTTTTCACTTCTTGCTATGAGGGCTACGTCATTGGCGTATGCGATGCATTGGTGTGAATCTCGTTTTATTTTTGCCTCTCGAATGATTTTCTCTAGGGCTAAATTGAATAACAGCGACGGGAGTGGGTTGCCCGTCTTAGTCCCTAGATTGTTCCTCACTTTTACATTGTTATTTGTCGCTTTCATAGTAGCGGAATTTTTTGTCCGTAACAGTTTTGTGTTATTTGCTTTAATAGGAATATATGATCTGTGGTCCTTCTATTCCTTCTAAAGCCTCCCTGATATTCTCGTAGTTTACTTTTCTACGTACGGTTCGAGTATTCGTTTTATAAGTTTTTCTTAAAGATTGGCAGAATTAGGGCTTTATTCCATTCTGGTGGCATCTGTTCCTCTTGCCAAACTTCTGTAATTATACTGTGTATCTTTTGTGTCAGCACTTTCCCTCCTTTTTTTATATTTTCTGCAGTTATGTTATTCTGTCCGGGCCTCTTGCCATTTCTCATAGCTTGGATTACTTCTTCTACTTCTTTTATTGATGGAGGAGTACTCTCTTTGGCTTCTTCTGTTTCGTTATCTCTTTTTTTCTTCGAGTTTGATTCAGTAATTCGGAAAATGTTGTCTCCATATTTTTAGCTGTTCTTCCTTTCTTATTAGGTTTCCTTCTTTGTTTTTTTAAAATACCGGACTCGTTTTAAATTCTTCTCTTATGTTCTTGTATGCCTTCCTAAATTCGTTGTTTTTAAAGTTGTCTTCTATTATTTTTAGTTAGTTCTCCTTGTCTGCCCTTTTTGTGTTTCTACATGTTTATTTTGCTTTTCTTCTCTGCTCTTGATATGCTCGGTGGTAGGTCAATTTGTTTTCTTCCGTTTGGGGACGTGGCATTTTTAATCTCAGCTCTTTTCTTTTCTTTACATTTCTCATTTATCCACGTTTTTCTTTTTTCTTTCCTCGTCTTGGGGATGCTCTCGTTTGTTGCTGCTTTTATTATCTCTTCTGTCTGTTTTCATTTCTGTTCTATTGTATGTGGTCATGCTTTGCTAATTTCTCACATTTTTCTTTTTTTGCGTTTTCGTATTTTTCCACTATTTCTTCATTTTGTTTTTTGTCGTATTTTTGGTTTACTTTTTCTTTCATTTTTGCCCTGTGCTTCGCTTGTTTTTTCATATTTATTCCGACTAGGAAGTGGTCAGAATTAATATCCGCCCCTTTGTACAGTCTTATGTTTGTTATCAGGTGTGAGTACTGCTCCTGTATTAGGACGTGGTCTATTTGGTTTGTGTAGGTATTCTCGGGGCCCATCCACGTTGGTTTGTGTATTTCTTTTCTTCTAAAGGCTGTGCTTACTATATTCATATTATTTTCTATGACAAGCATTATCAGTTTGATTCCATTATCATTTGATTCCTTATGTTTATTTTCTCCTCCTAACTTTTTTGTATATCCCCTCCCTTCCCAGCTTTGCATTCATGTCTCCCATTTTTAGTTTTATTTCTCTTCTTGGTAGCTTGTGATAGGCTACCTCCAGCTTTTCATAAAACTCTTCTTTCGTGCGTTTTTACTTCCGTTGGGGCATGTGCATTTATAATTGTTATACCTTTTCCTTTGATTTTAATGTAACACATTCGGATATCGGCGTGAAGCCCAATTTTTTTTTTTTGTTTATTAAAAAACCAACACCGTATGTTGTCTTGTCGCTTTCGCTGGTGAACAGGATGTGCTTTTAGAGTTCCATTATATCACTACGCTTTAAGTGTGTCTCCTGTATTGCCAATATTATTATTATGAACCTATTAGGCCCCACTGTTGGGCAAAGGCCTCCCCCTCTTCCTTTCATTTCTTTTTGTCTGTTGTCTTCTTCCACCAAAGGTTTCCTCCCATTTGTTCTATTTCTTCATCCCATCTAACTTTTGAACGACCTCTCTTCCTGTTTCCTCCCCTTGGTATCCATTGTGTTAACCACTTGGCCCATCTCTCTTCTGACATCCTGCCTAAGTGTCCTGCCCAGTTCCATTTTAACTTTTTACACTTCACTAATACGTTTTCGGTCCGTGTTTTGTTCCGAATGTCTCTTAAGCTCACTTTGTCACTTAGTTTAAGATTTAACATTGATCGTTCCATTTTCGACTGTGTTGTTTTCAGTTTATTGTGTAATTTTTTAGTCAAACTCCAAGTTTGAGAACCATATGTCAGAGTTGGAATAATGCACATGTTAAACAGTTTTCGTTTTAATGAAATTGAAATTTTGTTTTTAAATATGTTTTTTAAAGACCAGCAGTTCTTCCAAGCAAGATCGATCCTTCGTTGCACTTCCCTTTCAGTTTTGTTGTCAAATGAAATTAATTGTCCAAGGTAGATGATGTTTTTTACGTATTTAACTTTTTGTCCGTCCAAAATGATGTCTTCTGATTTCCTGTTCGATATAACTAGTTTTGTCAAAGTTGATTTTTAGACCAACTTTAGCACTTTCGATACTTAACTCTTCTAGCATTTGCTTTAGTGAGGTTCTGCTCTCAGCTAACAATACTATGTCGTCCGCAAATCTCAGGTTTGACAATTTTTTCCCATTAAATGTTATACCTTGCTTTTTCCAATTTAAGTTTCTAAATATTTGCTCTAGTGTGCAGGTGAAGAGATTTGACGACAGAGGATCGCCCTGCCAATATAACTAGTTTATATTTGTTCGCTTCATTTGCCAGCATTCTGATTGCTCCTTCCTCATACGCCCCCCGTAGGTTCCATGTTCCTAGTCGTAGCTTTTCCTTCTTATATGTACAATGACATTTTTTTTTGGATTAGCTTTTATATTCAGTTTGGTTAACTTTTTTCAATATTCTCACTTATATTCTCAATCTTTGATTTCCGTATCAGTTGTTTTAATGCACCTAATGTGTATTTAGTTTCTGTTTCCTTATTCATTGCGGCTGTCATCTCCAAGAGTTCGGTTAGGTGGTTAGGCTTTACTTTTTTGAAGTTGTTTGGCTCCTTATCAGCCCTTCCAGACCCCCAGATCATTCATATTGAGTCCCGTTTATCTCTAGCTTCCTGTAACTTACTTTTGTGCTGTTTCCCTTAGCTCTTTCTGCTTTCGCTCTTCTAGTGTTAAATAGCTGTCTATGTAGATTTTTCTTAGCTCCTAGTTTGTGTTTATTCTTGTGTATGGTTATTTTATCTTCGAAGTGTTTCAATTTTGCAACTATTATTCTGTTGTTTTCTTGTTTGCCTATTTTGTACCCTGTTTCTACTGCCGCCGTGACTCAAATTTCTCGTTGTATTGCCATCTCCAACTCCTCTTTTAAATTTCCCTCTTGTATATGCATTCCCTTGATGACTATGTTGTTCCTTCTGTTTGCCTTCTCCTGTGACTCAAATTTCCTTTCAAGGCTCTCTATTTTACTTTTCATATATTGCGTTTCTTTCTTCCATTCATGGACAATCTAGAATCTGTAATTTTCAAGAATGATACCTTTAAAAAACATATTATCATTTGGGGCAGATATGTAGATGATATCCTGGTACTTTTCGAGGGACCTCCAGAGCTAGCCCTAACCCATCTACAGTGGCTTAACACCCTTCATCCGAACATCAAATTCACCTATGAACTTGAAACTAATTTATCTATTCCATTCCTGGATCTCTTGATCTCCCGTAACATAGCTTCACATTCACTCGAGTTTAAAATTTATCGGAAACCCACTTTAACCGATTCTGTCATTCCCTTCTCATCTCACCATCCCTTATCTCAGAAACTGAGTTCCTTCAGGTTCCTTTTTAGGCGTTTGCTTCTGACCCCTCTAAGTAATAGCAACTTCATTAATGAACTCAATATCATAAAACAAATTGCTGTTAATAACGGTTACTCACTTAACCTTATCATGCCTATCTTTCATCGGTTACAGCATTCACTAACTCAAACCAAATTGTTATCTACTAGATCTTCTGACACCAAAAGTGAGCTCACAACGTTTCGTTCACTACCTTACATTTCCCCTTTTGTCAATTCTCTAAAAAACATTTTTAAACGCTTCAATATTACAATTTCCTTTTCCTCACCCTTTTCCCTTAATACTATCCTAGTCCATAACAAAGATCCTATTCCCCTCCTTAACAAATCAGGGATTTATCTTTTAAATTGCGGTTCTTGCGACTCTTTTTATGTGGGCCAAACTGGGAGATCCTTCAAAAAGCGAGTGTCTGAACACATTTCTTTAATAAAACCAAATTACATTCAACATCTTGATTATAATAAATCGGCTTTTGCCTCTCACATTATTGAGAATAATCATAAATTTGACCGGGACGCCAATGTTAAAATTCTTCAGGTCTGCCCTAAAGGCAATAATTTAAATTTTTACGAAATCTTCGAAATTGTCTCCCGGTTAAACGATCATTGCCTCAATGAGGTCACGGAGTTTGCAAACAGTAGCAATTATATATTTCTCAATCTACAATTTTAAATTTGATTAATTGCTTAACTTATTCCATTTATCGGTTTTTTTTTTGTGTGGCTTTGATACGTATTTTACAGTTCTCACCTTGACTGACCGTTGTATATAAACAAATAATTTATTTCATTGAACATGTTGGTCAAGTTGTCTGTTTTAATTTTAATTGTTTATTTGACTGTCCGATTATGACATTAGGTGAGGTGTTTGCTCTCTGTTTCTTTCCCCGTATTTTATAAGCTTTATCTTTTAGCCTGAAGATGGTTTAACAGCTAAACCGAAACATGTAGCGTGTGTAAAAATATATGTTAATTGTTATGAGGAAGACTGTGTTTTAATTTACATTAATTTTTTTCTACATCCCTTTTGATTAGTTCCTCTTTAATGGTTCTCACTTCTTTAATAATTACGTTGTTGTTTGATATTAATTCGTCTCTAATATTCTGCATATCGTTCTTGTTTTCTTTCATTTCGTTATTCATCCCTTCCATTAATTTCCATAGTTACTCCATGTCTATTTCCGTATTTGCTTCTGGCTTGCTTTTGTTTTCTTTTGTAGGCGTCCTGCGCATTCTTCTATTTTTTTTAAAGGTTTCTTCCTCTTGAGGTTACCTTGGTTTGTTGTTATGTTTCTTTTCCTTTTGAAATATTGTTAATAAAAATAAAAAGTTATTGAAAAGTAAAAAACTAAGTAAAAAAACCCAAGATAAGAATATACAAGACTCTTATTAGACCGGCTATAACATATGCAGCAGAGACTATCGTTCTGACAAAGAGTGAAGAAGAGCAATTATTGAGAATCTTTAAGGTCAATACTAGGACGTAAAAAAATTAGAGATCATTTATACAGGAGAATAAATAATGAAATCTTGGAAGAAAATAAAGCAGAAGACATAGTGAGAGCAATCAAAACACAAAGGCTGAGTTGGCATGGACATGTCATGAGAACAGAAGAGCATCAAGCGATAAAGAAACTAATGAAAATCGTCCTAGCGGAAGAATAAAGTTAAGATGGATGGACCAAGTCATAAGTTACTTAAGAGTGATGGGGGTGAAGGGCTGGGAAGACAGAAAAAAGTGAAAAGCTACAGTGAAGAGTGCAAAACAATATAAACACTTGTAATCATAGGGAGTAATCCACCCTAACAAATTGATTGGCAGAGCCTGTTAAAGGCGGTTATGATTTCCGATGGAAATTTATATCTAATAATAATAATAAAGTACCGAGTGTTATTAAAATAGTTTTTTATATTTTTTAACCTACTTTTCTTAGTAACTTACCCACTGCTTCTTCTTAGTTTCTGATATCTGAGTGTTGTGGGCTTCGAATACTTTCTTCAGGTACTCATCGTGTTCGTTATTTATTCTGTCAATTTCGGCCTGCATGCACTCCAGAGCAATTTTGATTAATTGCTTTTTATCACGGCATTGTTCCAACTTGCGTCTTGTCTACGGAAAAAAACCTTTTTATACAACAAATGTAAATAACTTTTACTACTTGACCAATTTAAAATCTTGCATAAACAGAAAAAACTGATATTACTGATTCAATTTTTCAGAAACAATTATCATTGAGAACTGTATGATTCTCATCACAATTTGGAAGAAACGTTTTGCAGCAGTACAATTTGTCACGACTTTTACTTTGAAAACATTATTACCTTCTCCACTGATTCGCTATACTGTCGTTCTGTCTCTGGCATTAACCCATCAGAATTATCTCGCGAATATGCTTCATCACCAGGTCGAATTTGTTCCGTAGAGCTGCTCACCTCCCCGTGGCTTCCATCATACCCTCTTCCAAATTCGTAATCTTCATCCCTAATAGCAAACTCCTCTTCATCTCCAAAGTCAGGAGACACATTTATAATTTCGGTTGTGGTGTTCTGACTGGTTCCGTTTTTCACTGTAACGGCAGCCTTGTTCTTATTAATTTGATTTTGAACTGCTCTTCTGGTGGGATACTCCGTCGTCCTCACTGGCTTTACTGCAAGACAAAACTCTGAATTCTGACTTAAATTTGTTTTAAGTTTGTACCTTTAGCTGTTGGGCTCGTCGACCGTTTCCTTTGCATATTGTTGACAAGTTTAGGTTGAACGTTTGCAGCTTCCACATTTGCGGGGGAATCTCGAAATTCGTAGACGTCTTTCGATAGTTCCATAGTTTTTTTCAGCTTTTTTACAGCAGCTTTCGGCAACTTGTCGTCTAATGAAGGCTTAACCGTCTTGCTACTCGTGCTACTTGACAATTTCCTTTTCTTCTTTGAACCTAGATACAGCTCCGCTTCGGTGGGATGCTCCAAGATCTTCTGATGGATCAGCAATTCCTCCACAGATTTGTTGAAGGCAGCACTTTTCTTCACCTAGTTCTAGTTTATTAATAGCTAATCCTCTCGTGCACACGGCACACTTACCTGCAGGTTATTAATTTTTACTGTGATGGGCTTCACATACATTTTGGGCAAGATAGACCTTTCGTATTTGCCTCCAAAGAAGCGCACGTCGCAAGCTTCGTCAGTTTCCTTTAGAATCTGCAATATAGACAGTGTAAGTAAAGCATGTCTAACTGAGGGTCCCCTGAGGGCCATATGGGTACATTTGTGTTGTCATGAGGGCCGCACACAATAACTAATTGAAGTTATTTAATAAAAATTACTGCGGAATTACCTAAATTACTTTAATTAACCGCTACAATGTCCTTTGTGAGAGCTGCAGGTGTGCTGGCAAAGGGCTGCATGCAGCCATTTTTTAATATGTGGCCGATTTTAGAAATACTCAGTGGAGCTACTTCCATTTGAATGGAAATGTATAGAAAATAAATACATCCTTAGTAAATAGTAACATGTGTCCCAAAACTTTCGTTATCAAGTCGGTACTGTAATTAAAAACTTTATAAAAATCCTTAAAACTTACTTTAAACTGTGAAGGGGAAATATCAGAAACTACTTTCTTTGCCCCAAATCTATTCCTCGGGTTAGAGGAATTAATGTTGCCAAGTATAAAAAGAAATAATATATGCATTATAGTAGTTATGGCGAATCAAATAAGAAATGATAGATAGTACAGGGTGAGACATTTACTTGTACAGCTAGCTAGTGCAGTTACAGAGGTAATTTTCTAACAGTTCGAAGTTTAGTCACCATGGAGTGTTGGTGTGTGGTTGCAGTAGAAAGTTTATTAAAACAAACTCAGTTACAGCCACCCACTGGGAATGTCAGACATTTTAACATACAAAAGGCTCCCTCCAGGAACACTGTGTTACTGTGAGTTAAGAAATGGTGTGAAGAAGGCTCTATATGAGATGGAAATCCGCCTGGCCGCCCATACACCTGAGAACACTATTCCATGACACTAGGCACATTTTGAAGCCTATGTCGGATCCTGCATGGCCAGTTAAAGCTCCATCTGTGCAAAATTCAGCTTGTCTATGTAATGAGAAAGCGAGATAAAACAGCAATAGTCAATTTTTGTTTAGGAGTCTTCGCCTTGATAAATGATAATCCTGATTTGCACAATTCTCTTTTAATGTCTGATCAGATTCATTTTCATCTGGACGAATTTGCTAGCACAGAACGGTCCCTACTGGGCTAAGAATACCCTCAATAAGCTATACTCTAAACTGCTCCACAATGTAAAAGTAAGGGTTTGCTGTGCTTTGACTTCCAATGCCAATCTGCCATTCTTTTTTGAAAATTTCTTATTGGGTGAATTTCTTGACGACATAAAAGATGTCACTGTCTACCAAAAATATTTTTGAGCAAGCATGAAGTTTTATTATTATTTAAAAAAATCTGGTGTGATACACTCACACAACTTCCTTTTACAGTGATCTTATATTTAGCCAAAAATTTGATATTTAATATTTAAGCATCTGTCAAATGTAACGGCAACCAAATAAACAGCAAAACTAATTTGTTGATGCTTTGAGATGATTTAGTAATTTCAAGGCACCGCTGATTTGTCTAAAAACGGTATTTTATTTCTTTAAATTTTCGGTTTTCCGAAATGTAAAATGACAAATTCTGGCATAAATGGATACAGAATTTTTTTCTCTACAAAAAACTTCCATACAAGTTTGCTCTAAAATAATTAGGGAAGCAAATATTTTCATATGAAGAAATTACCATTGAAATCCCTATGGTGCGTAAAGCATTTCTACACCCTGTAGAATAATGTTAATTTAATGGCACAAAACACAGAAAACATTTCCTTGACATGCAAACAAACAGAAACTTCATAGGTACTGATAAAACCTTTAGTTCACATCTAGTCACCAACGTACTTTATCAATAATTGAGGTAGGTAAGATATTGACCACATATTTTTTGTGCAAGAACTTTGCAGTTTTAATATACTTGTTTCGTTCACCTTTAACTTAGATTTGATTACCAAGTGGCTCGTCAAATTTAGGTAAGATAAATGATTGAGAAAATAAGCGATTAAATGAAAAACGCTAAATAGAAAAGTTGTTCACTTTGGTGAGCTCCATCACTGGTTAAAATGTTTGGACTCATTTCCATAATACCCTGTATAATGCACCGCGTCCGGTAAGTTACGGTAATTTTAGTTTCTAATTTGTAAAATAACACCTTAATATTTTAAAATTTTCGAATTAGCCTAATTTAGGTTGTATAAAAATGCAATTTAGGTTTTGTTTACGATATTTAGATCGTTAAGAAGAAATTTTGCGTATTTAAGCATTTAGGCAAAAACAAATATAGCTCAAAAGATGTATTTTCTCACCCCCTGCCAAACAGCCGCCATCTTGAAAATATGTTTCTTTCTATTGTTTCTTTATTACTATCGATATTGTTTATTTCACGTTAATACTAAGTATGCTTTAGTTTACATAATGTATATGTACTTAAAGAACCAAGGGGGTTTCAACAGCATTTAGAGGCTGCCTGCCCTAGTCTAATTTAATAATAATAATAATAATAAATCGTTTTTTCTCGCGATCCATTGGTCGCACAGAAATAGTATATTGTATACAGCACGTGACAACTAGCTGAAGCCCTGAGAATTGGATGCGCAGTACTCTTAAGCCGAGTTGGGGGGGAGAATTCAGCTCTGACAAAATTGGGTTCGAGTGAAGATCAGTTGTTGTACCGATCTTCACTCGAACAGAATTTTGTCTGAACTGAATTGTCCCTGCTAACTCGGCTTAAGACTACTGCGCATCCAATTCTCAGAGCTTCAGCTAGTTGTCACGCACTGTACCTAGGCGATGAAAGTGGCTATTTTCCAGAACGAAACAACATATCTTGTTTCGTCCTGGAAAATAGCCAGGCGAAGCGCAGCCGAGCCTGGCCACCTCTTGAGGCCTGGAAAACCACTTTACCGTCATGGTTTACATATTATTTTTTATCCTACACTATCAGAAAGCTAAATATGTTCAAGAGAAATAAGTAATACATAAAGGACGGCTGTGGAAATTCAAACGTATGAATAATATGCTGGTGGCACTGTAAGTCTGTGTCAAAATCGAGGTTATCAGGTTAGGTTTTGCGTCAGTTTTGACACAGACTGACGTCAAACCTAACCTGATAACCTCAAATTTGACAGAGACTTACAGTGCCATATCACGGCCTGCTAAATTGTATAACAAACGTCACTTTATACTGGGCATTTTTTTGAAATTCATTGTTGTCTTCATTTCTGAGAAAATGCAAATTTTGGCCGTTTTGGCACCACATACCCACGATGACATTTAAATGACAGCGGTTGTCATGGCAAATACGTGCTTTAAACATGATTCTTCAAATGCAGTATCAGTAGAATAAGGACCTCTTGTTTTGAATTTAATGTAAATATGAATGGTGTAATCTATTTACAGTTCCATGGAAGTATATCTTAGAGATTTATAGTTTTAAAACTGTTATTGAGAGATTTTGAGCTCCAAGAATTCGTAGTTGAAGACATATTTACCAGCAGGTCTTTTTGGATAGCTCACACATTCTCTCTAAAATAGAAGGTGATATGCAGATCATTGTATTATTCTTATAAATTTGGAAGATGTTACTAAGTGGTAATAGTAATGAAGGATTTTGTTCTGTATGCTGTATGCACATCACCGAGACACACAACTCACACAATGGTTGCTGCGCAAACATCAAAGGCGCGCTCCAACTCTGTATCCCGAATCCGGGGCAAGTTGAGCATTGTACCGCCAGATGCCAGCGCATAAAGCACCAGCCTCTACACCGCAAGGTAAATGAGGTTACAGATTATACATACATACATGCTATTGTAACTTTGTAGTTTATGTGTAATTAACTGTTCTAAGATTTTTAAAATTAAAATGTAAAAGTTCTTTGTTTCTATCCGTTCCGGATGTTGGCAACCATTTGGGCTATGATGATTTTGTTGACCACCATCTTAAATAACTGAGTTGTAGTCATAAAAAACCATGTTCTTAGGTTTTTTAACCATGAAATCCTTCTTCTACCCGGACCTCTTCTGCCTTGTACTTTTCCTTGTAGTATAACTTGAAGTAGTTGGAATCTGTTTTCATTCCGCATAATGTGCCCTAGGTACTGGAGTTTTCTTGTTTTTATTGTAGTCAGTATTTCCTTTTCTTTTTTCATTCTTTGTAGAACTTCGTCATTCGTTACACTCTCTAGCCATGACACTCTCAACATCCTGCGATAGAGCCACATTTCAAATGCCTCCAGTTTTTTCTTTGTTGTTTTTGTCAAGGTCCATGACTCTACACTGTAAAGAAGGATAGGGAAGACGTAGCATCTCAGAAATCTCAACTTTGAATTGATTGTCAAATCGTGGCTTTTGAAGATGGTACCTACTCATTCTGTTGAACACGGCTCTAGCCTTTTCTATGCGAGTCCTTATTTCCTGTGAGTTATCCCACTGGTCATTAATGATGGTACCGAGGTAAGTATATTTTTTCACCCGTGTATAGTTTATCATGAGTGGACATCTGGGAATATTATTTTTACTGATGATCATTAATTTCGTTTGTTTATATTGATGTCTATACCCTGCCTCTGACTACACTCTGTTACTGTGTTTAGTAGTACTTGTAAGTCCTCCAACGTTTCAGCAAAAATAACTGTGTCGTCTGCATACCTGATGTTATTTAATCTTTTTCCATTTAAGAGAATCCCTATATTTGTGTTTTCTAGTGCTTCTCTGAAGATGTATTCTGAATAAAGGTTGAATAGCAGTGGAGACAGTACACAGCCCTGTCTCACGCCTCTCTGAATTTTTGTACTTTCGATGTTGTTGTCTTTTTCTAATTTCATTGATGCCGCTTGGTTCCAGTATAAGTTTCTAATAATTCTTAGATCATTATCGTCTAGTCCTATGTTTCTTAAGATATCTATCATCTGTTGGTGTTTGACTCTGTCAAAGGCTTTTTGGTAATCTATAAAGCAGGCATATACGTCGCAGTTTACATCTCTGCAACGTTGAACCAATACCTGTACACTGAATAGGGCCTCCTGAATCCAAACTGTGTAGGTGTTATTTGTTCTTCGCATAGTTTGTATATTCTGTCATGGATTATCTTGAAGAATGCTTTTAATAGATGGCTCATGAGGCTTATCGTTCTGTACTCGTTGCACTTTTTTGCACCTGGCTTTTTAGGTAGTAGAATGAATTCGGATTTAAGCCATTCTAAAGGTATTTTTCCAGTGTCATATATATGGTTAAATAAAGCTGTCAACCATTTCACATTCACTTCATCTAGGAGCTTCAGAAACTCTGCTTGGGTGTTGTCCGGGCCAGGTGCTTTGCCTTCCTTCATATTTTTTATTGCACTTTGTACTTCCTCTACTAGTATTTTTGGTTCTGTTTCGCATTTTATCTGGGGAGTTTTTGATCTATTATCGTGAAATAGCTGTTCTATATATTTTCTCCATGTTTCACTGATTTCGTTTTTGTTAACAATGATTTTTCCTTCTTCATTTACTAGTTTGTTCACAGTCTTCTTTTTATATTTTCCAGTCAACTCATTAATTTTTCTATATGTATACGTTGAAGCTGTCATGAAATTTTTTCCGAACCTCTCTTTCTTTTGCTTCTCTTATATTCTTTTTGATTCTTCTATTAATGATTTTTGCAAGTCTTCTTTCCTCCATCAGTTGTAGGATTTCAGTTGTCATCCATGACTTTTCCTTAACGGTGTCTGGCTTTAAGAATTCCTTTTTGACACTTTCCACAATGTCTTTTAATTTCTTGACCTCCTCTTCTATATTTGATATATTAGTTATGTGTCGATTTGTGTTTAGTCTAATCTCGTCATTTGATCTTATTTTTGCTTTATTTTCTATCAATGGTTCTTTTAATTTTCTTAGATCATACTTCTTGATACCTTTCTTTGTTATTCTTTTTAATTTAACTTGAAGGTGCCCACTAATGGGGTGTGGTCTGATTGTATATCTGCACTTGGATATGTTTTTACGCAGGTGCAACTGTTTCTGTATCTTTTGCTTATCAGGATAAAGTCTATTTGATTTCTAATGACGTTTACCGGTGAGTCTTTAGGCGATTTCCATGTATAAAGTCTTCTTGGTGGGAGTGTGAAAAATGTATTCATTATTGCTAAGTCTTGTTCTTCTGCAAATGTGCTTAGTTGGTTTCCATGTTCATTTCTTTCTCCCAGCCCGTGCGGTCCTATGAAATCAGCTTCCCGACCTTTTCCGATTTTTGAATTGAAATCCCCCATTAGTATATTTAGGTCTTGTTATAACAGGCTTTTTAGTATGTCTGCGATTTGAGAGTAGAATGTTCCATTTCTTTGTCTGTGTGGTCTATTGTTGGGGCGTAAATTTGAATGTTTAGTCGTGTAGGTTTAGCTTGTATTTGTAGAAGAATGATTCTTTCTGAAATTGGTATAAAGTTTGTTACTTTCTGCGACTGATTTACACACTATAATTCCTACTCCATGTTGGTATTGCTCATTTAATGTGCCTGAGTAATATACTCGATGTTTGTTTATATCCCAGTAACCTGCTCCAGGCCATCTCATTTCGCTTATTCCCATGATTTTGATTAGTGATGGGCATAACCGGACAATTTTCATAACCGAATTATTTGCATTCGAATGATATTAATAACCGAATGATTATTTGAATAATCATTCGAATAAATTTTGGCTCTCGATTCGTTTCGTATAAGTCATCCGGTTTGTCGGTTGGCGGTTCACCGTCATCTGCATCGACATCGGTTCACCGTCATCTGCATCGACATCGTAACTTGCAGATAGCAGAGGAACCAAAACATAATATGTAAGGTCGGCGCCTTAGAAATCGGGACACGTAATATGTTCTTCTAGTCTTTGGAGTATTCTTGCTCCGGTTACTTCATTAATGTGAGATGGCATTTCATAATTGACAAACAATAAACAATCTGACGTAACAATTAAAACCATAATAACTGTAAAAACCCAGTTTATACACTTAAAAAATACATGCAAAATATATCATAATAGTGTGTAGTGCCTGATTGCTAAGGCGATGACCGTACATTATGTGTTATGTATTGGAAATTAAGAGGTATTTATTAAGAAGTGTAGCAAGAAAGAAATATGCGGGACTGCTTGCTAATCGCAATAAAAACAGTCGTAAAACGTTTATCTTTATCGATCGGGCGGGTTAAAGGTGCCGCCTCTTGTTTTGAACCTTAGGAGATGTAAGCAAATAAAAAATTGTTTTATAGCTTGATGTGTTTGCAGTTTTTAGGCGTTCAGGTTTCAGGTCCCCAGAATTTGATATTTTTTATGATAGGAGGTAGTTACGCGATAACCAAATGGTGTTTTCAGTACAACCTGCTTTGTTTATGAGTTATGACGTATTTATATTTAAGCACTGCGTAGGTCGCTGAGATATGGCACGTAGTACCTTTGAATAGAGGTTTTATATTCAAAGCGTAGTACGTATCAGCATGAGGTTATTTTTCATTCAAATACTAGGAACGAAAACCGAGTTACATAGGTTATTTCAATAACCGGATAACCGGTTATTTTTCATTCGAATAAGCCCATCACTAATTTTGACGTTCAATCGTTCCATTTCTTGAATAGCATTGTAAATTTTTCCAGCTTGCGCCATTGTCTTTACGTTCCACGTACCTATTTTCATGTTTATTTCTACTGTCCGATTGTTTTTCGATTTCTTGACTTCGTTCATAACCGTCCACCCTGGAGATCCGATCGGGGGATTTGAAACTCCGGTAATTTTAGTTTTGAACATAGCCTTTTCATGGTGATACTAGAGAATATTCTTAAAATCTTTAATACGGTGATTTCTCCTTGTCTTCCGCATTCCTATGCCGTTGACTGTCTGCAGTTCTTCCGCTTTTGGGGTGGATTTCTCAGCCCCAGGGCAAAGGAGTGCCCTTCCTCTTATCGACTCATCCACCCAAAGCTGTTGGTCACCAAGAGGTGTCCGTTTATACTGACAGGTTTTCGGTTTTGCTAGTTTTGTTCCGCCCCGTGTGTTTTATTTCCCCGGTACTCCTCATATCTGATGAGCAATCCCCTATCCGCCACCCGGGGAGGCGCCCGATGGGGGACTAGCAACCCCACACGGCACATCTGTAAATTTAGTAATTAAAAATGTACCAAAAAAGTGCAGGCACTGCAGTGTGCTTCATAGTCTTCACCCAGAACTTACTTGCAAATGGCTTTCTTCAAAATACAAACTACAAATAATTTCTATCTTGTGGTTTTCGCAGTTTATCTGTATTTAAATAAAAATAAATTTAGCTTTCAAACCATTTCCTTCGTAAAACTTGATTTGAGGGAAATTCATGAAAAGATCTTCTTTAATTTGTATATTTGCAGGCTGCAATATACCTTTTATACAGTGTGAATAATGTAAGACAACTTTATTTTAGCATTGATCAATTTACCCATTGATCAATTTACCCATGCTAGTAACAATTGTCGGTTTTGAAATTACAATGAAATAATCCAGTTTCAATTAGTTTCTATAGTCACTCTGTGTTGTTATTTTGTTTACAAACACCATGGTAACATTAAGCAAATGTCCTATGTCTAATTTTGCATAATTCAACCATGTATAATCCGTTCACGACCTTTTTGGGACAGAGTTGGTTATGATTTTGTTTTTTCATGTTAGACTGACTAATTCGGTGATGTAGCGGATGCAACTTTTTTCTTCTGTCAGTGTTAGATCGACATTTTCTTGTCACAACATTGCCAGATTTATTATTTTAATATTCGTAAGAAAATAAATGATTTATCAAGTGTGTACAAATAATTTTAATTTCCATCAAAGCAAAATGCCCAAAATAATTTTGTTACAACAAAAAATTTCCATTAAACGATGCTTTTCCAATTTAAAAAGGGCAGACCAGATTTAAAAGAACACGAGTTGATGTTGAGAGTTGAGACCAGAGAATATATTTGCTGTACGTTAAAAAATAAAATTTTAGAAAGGAAAAACAATCCAGCGCATTGTATAATAATTTACTACCTACCTATTTATTACTAGTTTAGTGTTGAAATGTTATGTGGCAGATGTGGAAATCAACATGAAGTAAAATCAGCAAGCCATCCATTTGACAAGATATTTACATTTTTCACATGTTAATTTCTATAAGACCAATATTGCTCAATTGCTCTACTAAATTTATTTGGCATCAGTTCGTGACGTCTTTATCCTTCCACACCAGCAAGCAAGTAAGCATGCAGCAAGCATGTAAAATAAAGTGGCATATTCATATCATGTACACAATTCTTATCCAAATTGCAATAAACGTTAATATTGAATGCTTTTCTTATGCATTACTTCTCATTTTCGTTTCTGTCGTCAATTGTCAAATCATTTAAATTTTTCATCCTTAATTTAAACAGAGATCTGGCAACAATGTACCTATTCAGAAAATATAATCTTAAACTGAAGACAACCTAACCTAACACAAAAAGTGTCAATTCTCATTAGGGAGGTTAATTGCCACAGAGGTTCTGCCAACAAAATTACTAGATAGTCATAGACTCACCTGACCCAAAAAGATCGTGAACGGCGTATATAATCTTACATTATTCTCATGGTACGTACAATATGCAGAACCGTTTTCCATTTTAAACAACACCAAAACCACATCGTAAACAATAAAAACGAATAGCTTAATCAACAACTTTTTCTGTGCGACCAATGGATCGCAAGAAAAAAACTATTTCAAAACGTTTTCAAGATGGCAGCTGTTTGGCAAGGGGCGGGGAACCGGTTCTTTGGTTCTACACTTGCTTAATAACCCAAAATGTCACTTTTAGGTATAAATGTCTATTTGGTTCTATTTTAAAGAAATATATCTTAAATGTGCTGAAAAAACGGCTGAAAGTACTTATTTCGATGGATTTTTCCTGTAAATGCCACTTCAGAGTAATTACCACAGAAATTCCTGTCCTGTATTGTAGTAAAACAAGAGCTGAACCCACCCTTAAAGGTCACAGCGCCTACCTACAGGAAAGTAATAAACCATTCACTACAACGATTAAATCATTCATTGGAACTATTATTCACAACAGTTGAAAAAATCCGCAATTTGTAATGTGTTTTCATCCGTAATATTGGAATTCAGTTTGGTTTTGAACTTTGCTGGGATCTTGGTATCAGTTTTCATATAGATTGTGTCTCGTGCACATTTCAAAATGCTGAAAGTAGAAATGTTTAAAAATAAAGGCCTATTTTACTGCCTATTTTGAATCTTTATTGCCTGAATGCCTGCTTATTTTTAAAAATTTTTAGTCTCTTAACTTCAGGCCTTTACTCATAAGCCATAACAGCCTTATAATAGTAATTTATTCGTTGTCTGCACTTGTTAATACATTTGCAATACATTATAGAAGTTGGCGTTTTACAAGATTTGAATTAAAATATAAATTATAAATGCACTCTAGTAGTGTGTATTTCAAAAACTTCCTGTAAATGTGGTTGTAAAAACTTGATTTTAACTTATTTTAGGTGCATGGTCATATGTGGTAAGTTATGTAAGTACTTCTTAAAAAATATTACCATTGTTGTAATGGCAACGTCTCGACTGAATAAAACCTCAACCTGGCTATTTTTAAAATAATTTATAATCAGCATGAACAGAATAAAGATGCTGCGGACACTAAGAGACCTAAAACTTAATTAAACTAATAAAAAAGGCATAATTTCAATAAAAAGTAGTAAAAGTCCATGGAAAACTAAGTAATTTTATGCAAAAAAATGCTAATTGCAGGCGACTGCAAGCTACCAAAAATAATTGAACGAAAAATCATTTATACCAGGGCTGTAGAGTCGGAGTCGGAGTTGGGACTCGGGAGTCGGAGTCGAGGAGTGGGGGGTTATCAATATTCTAGTACTGCCGGAGTCGGAGTCGGGAGTCGGATTCAAACTACTGAAATATCAGGAGTCAAAGTCGGATTTTTTGTTACCGACTCCACAGCCCTGATTTATACTATGTATCCAGCCAAAGATGAGCCCTGCATCATCGTTACACGAACTTAGCACAGAAATCACTTTTCTATGTGTCACTCTCGTTATTTATGAGTGCGACAAGAATAGCATTGCATTTGACTAGCGCGGTATTTGTCTGTAAACTACAATGTTGCCGACCTTAATTATAAATCCTTAGATCAAATAAAGATATTATCAGTAAACCATAAAAATAACTACATACATTGGCAAAACTATTTTGAAAAAATTGAGTGTTATTAATACAGAAACTACAGATAAATTAGACCACTTTTAAGGATTATTTCTAATCATTTACAGATTTTTGTAAAAATGCCAAATTATAGACAACATTGTATGTGTCCATAAACATATGATTAACATCTGACTTGTCTTTCACATTTTTCGACGTTATTTATCATATAAACGCTTTCTGCTTTAGTATTACCAATAATTGAAAGTTTCTGTAGAAGCGCAAAGAACTACACAAAGACTGGCAACCATTCATCGGAAGAATTTGTAACAACAAAACGTGTTAGACAGGATGGAGTATTAAGTCCCCTGCTATTAATAGATAGTATTAATGGACAAAATATTGCAAGGATGTAAGACTACCACACAGCAAATGAGTATAGGTTATAGTAATTTGGAACCAGTTTTGGTATCGGAACTTATGTATGCAGACGACCTGGTTATTATGTCAAAAATAGAAAGACAGTTACAAGAAAAACACATGAAATGGAAAGAGAAACTAGAAGAAGACGGCTTGGTGATTAATAGTGATAAAACAGTGGTGATGATGGCAATTGGCAGAAGAAGGGATGTTACAATAGTTTTAGAAAATAAGCACGTACCTCAAGTTGAAAGCTACAAATACCTATCTAGGGCAGATAATAAACTATAAAAGACATCTAGAAGTTGAACTTAATAACCGAATTAATTCAGTAACACTATAAAACATCTCATAATAGACCACTGTCAAAAATGACATCATTCAGAAAACAAAACTTATACTATTCCATAAGTAAGACCATGGTGCATAGAATACAATGTTTAACGTTTAGCAGAATGGATCCATTGTGGGCGGATCTCAAATTCAACCAATAAGAAATGGGCCCACAAAAGGCACGATTGGCAGTACTGAGGTGTATTGTTGAAGACGCTATCGATGTCAAATTCGAGGTTAGGTTTTGTGTCAGTTGGTGTCAAGACTAATGAAAAACCTAATCTGCTAACTTCTCAAATTTGACATCGACTGACAGTGGCAGCAACAATATTCAATCGCGGCCACGGTTACACCATGATCGTGGCCATGATGGATTTCCTGAGTAGGCGCATTGGGGATTGGTTGACATCTCCCCTCTACTTTCTGAACAAATGCACATCTCCGGGAACATTTCACCTTGTATTCTTTATACCATGATTAAGACCATAATTAACAAGAAAGAAATTTCAAAGAGAAAGAAGACTATTGTGTACAAGAGACGTAGTGATGTTGGCGGGTACCCGGGCCGACCCGGATTATAGCCAACCCGGGTATATTTTCTGGACCCGGGTGGTACCTGACTAGTAAATTATGTAATTTCCAGTCGGCCTTTTTCGGAGAAGAAAATTTAAAAACAATAGGAATAAACTCTAGAAAACATAACCATACAGTAATAACATGAATCAGCCCATCCATACCACATAATGTTGTTTCTTGTTTCATATAAGGCAATAAATCCGCTTCACGAAAATATTCAACCCGTCAATAGTACCACTAAATCGAGTCAGTATGGGATGAAGTAACATAAACAGCCTCTGTGTGATGTTGATGCTGCTATCAATTTCGGACAAAAGTGTGAAAATATTTAAGAATAACACACGACTTTCAGTTTAAATTGGTGAGTAGATGGAATTTCAATTTAGTTCAGTTTAAAACCCGCAGCGTAAAAAAAGGAATTGTAGCTACCTCAGATGTTCAGATGTACGCTAACATTTTTGTTATATATTTCGGGTACCCGGGCGTACGCAGGTACTGCTTTCGGGTACCCGAGTTTGATTTTAGACCGGGTACAACATCCCTATAACAGAGTTTACATCCCAACTTTATGCTACAGTAGTGAAAATTGGGTGTTGACAAATAGACAGAAAAACAGGTTACAAGCTGCGGAAATGAAATTTGTGCGTAGATTAGCTGAGTTACAAAGTTTGACAGCTTAAGACACAGCTTGAACATGCAACCCCTCCAAAAATATTTTATATTTTAAATGAAAGAGACACACAGTGGAACAAGGCAAGAAGATTAGCCTTGGACAGGAAAAAATGGGCTCAAATGTACAATAATACTTAAGTACGATAGCTTCGTAGACTCACGCACGTGTGTGTGTGCATAGTGCATAAATGAATGCCTCGACACCGGAAACAGTAATGAGGTCAAACAGACGAAGAAGAAGAAGAAGTAATTTTATACATTAATATGTCATGTAACACAAGACATTATGTTCACAGTTTCAGCAATTGTTACTGAATTTATTGAACTATTTCAAGAAGAAAAACGAAACGGTGAACATTTACTTCCTTTATCTTGTGTGCAAGAGGTATGACACATTAATTTATTATTTATGATCTTATTGAACAGTTGCGGAATTAAAAATCCGGACACTTTAAATGAATCAGTGTATATCTTACTTTACTTTACTTATTACGTTACGTGGTGAAATTAGTCAAAGTCAAAATAATTACTCGTACATGACAGCATGCCTCATTTAAGAGTCGAACAAAAAATGCAAGTAATTACATTATCCAAAAATTGCAAAAATCATCTATAAGACTCGTCCGGATTTTTAATTCCGCGACTGTACAATTGTCTGTTTATTACAGCCAGCAGTCGAGGCTTTAGGAATTAGTATTTCTACTGTTAAAAGGGTGAAGACTCGTAGTAATAATCAACTAGTTTTATCTAGTCCTGGTACGAAGTGATACTGCAAGAAATTGAAAACTACAGACCTACCATTCTTCTAAACTGATCATCAAAGAAACTGTAATATAAGATGCATAGAGAAAGTAAGGTGTATGATGTTTATTTGATTTTATAAATTTTATTTTTATATTTCTTTCAGAAAAACATAATAATACTCTCAATTTTTTACATGATGAACTTCAAGAGCAACATACTCTAATATAGGCAGAAGCAGTTTAAACGTTGTTCTAGATGACATTAGATTTACGTTTCTCAAAGATGAAGACTTTCAGCGTACCACCAAAATCAACAACCAAACTACACTGTGCATCAACATCTAAGAATACAAAAGTGGACGAAATGTTGAGTCCAATCCCACAAGTCATTTGTTACTTAAAACAATGGCACATGATACAAATATATTTGACGAAACACATAAGCAATTTTTGGAATTTTTAAATTTTAGCTCTTTTGAAATATGTAGTTCTATTCAAAATGTAAACAAAAAAACCTTGGATCAGATTTTAATTAGCGAACCAATTAAACATAATGTTACGGTTACCAGGGGCGAGTTCCCTATAGTCCCAGAAGATGTTTTGCACCCCACTTTAAATATCACTATTGGGTTATCATCAAAAATTAAGCTAACTAATGCACATGAAAAAAAGTATTATCATAACTTCACCGATTGGACTTCCCTATATCATCAGAGAGATGTTAACGACGCGTTACGAGAATTCTATAATATGCTTCTTATGCATATCGATACTGCCGTTCCAAAACACCAGAGCAATCACCAACATTTGCCGAAGTAGCTGTGTCATTAATAAAAATAAAAAATAACAAAGCAGCAGGCCAAGATGGAATAGCTGCCCCAGGGTTCTATATTAGGTCCTTTACTATATACCTTCTACACAACTACCTTTGCTAAACAGTTACAATTTTGTTCATCTCATCAATACGCAGATGAAACTCAAATATATTTATCCTTCAAGGATGAAGACGTTTTCTTAGCGTGTTCTCACATTAATAATGATCTAGACTCTGTTAGAAACATCTAGAAATCGTCCTGTAGAAATTAATGATATTTACTCCTAGGGAGTTTGGAGTGCTAAAGTGAACGGATGTGCGACGTGCGAGCGGCGATAAATAATTTCGTAGACCGAGTGTTATCACGCAAAACACGGCGCGATTAAATAAAACTAAACCAAAAACGCAATCATAACCAAAACAAATATTAGTGAAATAATATAGCGATTAGTGATTAATTTAAATGAGCAAACAGGATTCAATAGACAGGAGTATAGCGAGTAAGTAAATAAAATTATTGTAGTCAATAGTGCACATAAACAGCTGCAAGATAACCGGCGCTATCGCGCGAATGCACATAAATATAAACAACTAGGACGGTGTCACAAACGAAGGAATCGTAAATATGGAAGAATTACTAGAGAGCATACAAAACAAGCTCGAAAAAATGGAGACGCGAAACGAACGAATTGAGACTAAGATAGACTTATACCTTGTTGAAATAGAGAAAATAAAAATGGAAAATGACAAAATAAAAAGGGAAAATGAAAGCTTGAAAAAACAAAACACGGAATTAGAAAAGAGAATGGAGATTATGGAGAAAGAAATACGGAAGAACAAAATTATTGTACAAGGAATTAAAGAAATGGAAATGGAATCAGATTTAGGGGTTAAAGAAAATATTAGAAAAACGCTAAACAAAATTGGCGTCGAAATAAACATGGAAACCGACACGAAGGAAGTAAGAAGAATAGGAAAAATGAGGGATAATAATAGAAATACACAAAGACCAATTCTAATAGAATTTTCATCATGGAATAAAAAAATGGAAGTGGTAAAAGCCGCGAAAAAGCTAAAAGGTCAAGACATTTGGATTTCAGAAGACTACAGCAAACAAGTGCAAGAACAAAGGAAACGACTAATCCCATACATGAAGGAAGCTAGATCAAAAGGGCACAAAGCAATTCTAAAACAAAACAAACTAATAATTAATGGGAATAGCTATACTATAGAACAATATGAAAACCAAACTGATGAAAAACTAGAAAACGGCGAAAACAAGAACGAAGAAAAACGGAAAAAAGGAAGAACGGTAAATCAAAGATCACCAATGAACGAAAATAAAAACGGAAAAGAGGAAGATATGGAAAGGGCGAAGAGAAATAAATATTCAGGGCAGAATTCAAAAAACGATTAACAAATAGAGAAAACGAAAATGAGCTAAAAGATGAAGACAACCGCAAAGGAAAAAGGCAATGCAATCGAGATGAAAACAAAGGAAAAAGTAGATTAGGTATACATAAGAAAACAAATAGAATGAAAGAGAAGGACATAAATAGCGAAGGAAAACGAAAAGAACTAAACGAAATAAAAATAGGGACATGGAATGTCAGGGGTATTAATGGAAAAGAAGAGGAGCTAGTAGAGGAAATGATACAGCAAAACATAGAAATACTCGGAATTACCGAAACAAAAAAGAAAGGAAATGGAGTTAAGAAAATTCACAAAGGATACTGGATATTTTGGACTGGAGTAAATGAAAAAGAAAGAGCCAAGGAAGGAGTTGCAGTAATAATGGCACCTAACAGACTAAAAGATGTGGTACAAGAAGAATACGTAAACGAACGCCTATTAACAATCAAAATAAAATTGGTGGACGAAGAAATATGGACAGTAATAATAGCATACGGGGAAAATGAGGACGCAAGAAAAGAAGAAAAGGACAAATTCTTTAGCGAATTGCAAAAGCAGACAGATAATGGAGAAGAAAATATATTAATAATGGGAGATTTAAATGGTCGAGTTGGAAATGAAAATAGAGGGATAGAAGAGTATATGGGTAAAGAAGGAGAAAAGACTTTAAATAGCAATGGGAAAAAAATAATAGAAGTCTGCATTGAAAACAACTTAATTATAACAAACACCAGATTTAAACACAAAAATATACATAAATATACGAGAGAATGTGAGAGTAGGAATGAGAAATCAATCATAGACTATTTTCTAGTGAGTAAAAACAAATGGAAAGGAGTAAAAGATGTAAAGGTAAAAAGAGAAACAGAAATAGGAAGCGATCATTACCTGTTAATAATGAAAATGAAAAGGACACAAGAAAATAAAATAGATAAAAGAAGAAGGAAAGTAAATGAAAAAATAAAAAGTTTTAAACTCAGAGAGGAAGAGTATAAAGAAAAATATCAAAAGATACTAGAAGACAAACTAAAAGAAAAGAGGAAAAGCACAAACATTGAGGAGAAATGGGAACACCTCAAGAGCAGCATTCTGAGTGCAGCAGAAGAGAGTTGCGGTAAAACAAAAATAACAAACAGAAATATGAGAAAAACCGAATGGTGGACAGATGAAATACGCTCAAAAATAAAGAATAAAAAAGATAAGTGGAAAAAATACTTAATAAACAAGAGAGATGTAGAGTACGAGGCATACAAAGAAGCAAGAAAAGATGTTAAAACGGCAATTAAAGAGGCTAAAATGAAATCTTGGGAGAAGTTTGGACATAAAATGACAGAAAACTATAGAGAGAACCAAAAACTATTTTACGGTACACTAAAACAACTGAGAAGGAAAAAGGAATATAATATGCCAAATATAAAAGACAAAGATGGGAAAATAATAACTAATGAAGAAAAAATAATGGATAGATGGAGAGAGTACTTCGAAGAACTAACAAACACGGAAGTCCAAATCCCAGAAGAAGAGGAAGAAGAGAAAGAAAATGATGAACAAGAAATAGAAGACATAACAGAAGAGGAAATAGAAGAGGCAATAAAAATGATAAAACTAGGTAAAGCACCCGGCAAAGACAATATCACACCGGAAATGATAAAATACATGACAAGAGAAGGAAAAAATAAACTAAGAGAAATAATGAACGATGTATTGAAAAACGGAAAAATCCCTAAACAATGGAAAACGGATATTATTTTACCGATATACAAGAAGGGTGATAAAAGAAACTGCAGCAATTACAGAGGAATAACACTCTCAAGTGTCCCCGGAAAAGTATTCGCAAGAATAATAGAAAAAAGAGTGAGAAATAAATTGAGACAACTTTAGAAGATACGCAATGCGGATTTAGGAAGAACAGAAGCACACAAGATCTCATATTTATAATACGACAAGCAAGTGAAAAATTAATTAATAAGGGTAAAGAGATGCACATATGTTTTATAGATATGGAAAAAGCTTTTGACAGGATACGAAGAGAAGACATATGGGAGGTGCTACAGAAAAGAGGGGTGAGCAAGAACATTATTGAAGTAATAAAAGACATGTACAAAGGAAATACGAACATAGTCAGAACAAATAACGAAGAATCTAAGGAATTCGAAACGAGACAAGGCGTCAAACAGGGATGCGTGCTAAGCCCACTACTATTTACAACGGTATTAGATGAGGCAGTAAAGAAAGCAAAGAAAAAGATGAAGAAATTAACATTGGGGTACCGGCAAATGAAACGAACACAGATGACAGAATTGATGTTCGCAGACGACATGGCCATAATAGCAGATACAGAGGAGAACCTACAACACAACCTTACAGTACTTCAGGAAGAACTGGCAAAGATAAATATGAAAATCAACAACGAAAAAACTAAAACAATGATAATATCTAACATACATAAAACACACAAAATAAGCCATAATGGAAAACAAATTGAACAAGTAGATCACTTCAAATATTTAGGCGCAGTAATAGAAGAAAATGGGAAATTGGACAGGGAAATAAACGAAAGAATGGGAAAAGCGGGTACAATATTTAATATGCTGAAGTCAACATTTCTAGGAAAAAGAGAAGTGCCAAAGAACATAAAAACTGAAGTTGTAAAGAAAGTGGTTAGGCCAACAATAATATACAGTAGTGAAACATGGACATTAACAGAAGGACAAAAATCTCGAGTAAATGCAATGGAAATGAGGTTCTTAAGAAAAATAGAAAACAAAACCAGGAGGGATAAAATTAGAAATGAAACTTTTAGGCAAAACTTACAAATAAAACCCATTAATGATAAAATTGCGGAAGGTCAACTCAGATGGTTCGGTCATGTGAGTCGAATGCGGGACGATAGACTTACGAAAATAGTGTTCGAAACGCGAGTGCCAGGAAAAAATAAGAGGGGAAGACCGAGAACGAGATGGCTAGATAGAATAAAAGAAGAAGTGGAGAAGAGGGGAATGGCCTGGGATGGAATCCGAAACCTACTACAGGACAGAAAAGAATGGAGGAAAACATACAGGACTCAACCCCACCAGCCTTACACCCAAAGGTAGAAAGGCATAGGAATAAGTAAGTAAGTACTATATACCTTCTACACAACTACCTTTGCTAAACAGTTACAATTTTGTTCATCTCATCAATACGCAGATGAAACTCAAATATATTTATCCTTCAAGGATGAAGACGTTTTCTTAGCGTGTTCTCACATTAATAATGATCTAGACTCTGTTAGAAACATCTAGAAATCGTCCTGTAGAAATTAATGCCTCGAAAACTCAAGTAATTTTATTTAGACCACGTCATCTCGTTTCTGTTGTGGACAACCAGTCAATTGTTGTAGTTGATGTCATTAGGAATTTAGGCTTGACTATTGATAAGAACATGTAAAAACTCTTGAAAAATCTTATGGCTCACTTAAAGCTTTGTATCCCTATAGACACTTTTTATCAACTAAGACTAAAGCTCTGCTGTGTGATTCACTCGTGCTTTCCCATTTGAGTTACTGTGATGTGTTATTTGGGCCTTGCTTGAGCGTTGTGAATAAAAATAAATTACAAGTACAGCAATCTTGTCTGCGTTACAGCTTTGAGGTGAGCAAGTATGATAGTGTGTCACATAAGGTCAAAGATGCGGTCTGGTTGTTTACACATGATAGGAGACTGCTTCATGCAGTTTACATGTTCATGAAGATACATCGTGATAGATGTCCTACTTATTTGTATTCAAAAATTGATTTTAGGTCTGTTTCACTTAATGTTAATATCAATATGACTCTTCACCCTACATCCCTTGTCACCATACCTTCCCATAGAACTGAGAAATATAAATTATGTTGCACTTAATGTCTAAAGTAATTAACTCACTCAAATCTGCCCTCATTGTGATGGTTGGTTTTATAATTCTTAAATGACACCACATTGTATACGCAACATTTTCTGTTCAGTTATTTTTATTTTAACTCCTATTCAACTTGTTTCTTTTAATGTTAAATATATCACATTAATGCAAATTAAACAAGAATGAGATAATACTAATACCATATCAATGCATATGGAAACTACACATTTAATAACAGTACTTACCTTTGCTGGCCAATATGGATATCCCTTTTGTTTTGCCCAAACTAGCTTGTGCGGAATTCGACACGGTAAGCAAAACCACTTGCTGTTGACCTTTTCGTTGCTGTGTTTATAACAGTCAGGGCAATTTAACAACTCTGACAAGTCATAGCGACAGTCTTCCAGCATATACTCTGCGGCACCAAATTCTTGGGATTCAACTGAAAACAACCACTTCAGTAATTCGAACTTTTCTTTAGAACTAAACCTACTTCCATGATATATGGCGACGTTATGTTGTACCGTTATTACATCAGCTTTGAATTGAGACAGACGAGTGTACTCTTGTGTCCGTAGCTTCATCTCCATAATTGCCATATTCATAGGCTGATAGAATAGATGTTTTGCACGCCACGCTACTTCTGCTTCGGTAAGCCACTCAGCCTTCCCTTCTTGAGACATCGTGTCAGTTATGCTTGTTGGTAGCTGAAACAGTTATTTATGACTAATGCGCGAAATTGGGAACAAAAGTTTTTTGACAAGGTGTTAATGTCAAAAAAACATTTCAGAGTAGTGTAGGCATTTGGCGAACATTATTGAACAGCGTCTTTCTGTAATATGTGGAATGATGGAAGTCAGTTGAAGTGATGAGGATTTTACTGTTATATAAATAACAAATAAAGTACAAAATACTTATAAACAATTTAAAGAACGGTATCTGATAAAGAACACTGACAAAATGTCTAAACACGTCCTATATGAGATTCCTTCACAAGCAACTGATCCTTCAACAGCCGTATTAATTTTTGTCAAGAACAAATATAGACATATATTTAATAATTGTACTATTAGTCTACTGTGTGGAAAACATTCTTATACATCATCAATGGTAATGTAAAAGTAGCCTAATGAAAAATGATGTATTTTGGACACCAACATCAACATGGAAACATCAACTTTTCTCGACAGTCGTAGATAATATATATTTTTGCATTATTGTGTTATATTATTTACATTCAGAAGAAAAGACTTACCCAAGATTTAATACGGCCATGTACAAAAGTTAACAAATAATTCAATTCCTCCTTTTCAAGAGTCGTTTCGGGTTCAGCTTTATACATGTTGCAGATGCTGCACAAAGTCTCATCATACACGACGCCGTCGTCTTCTATGAGAAGAGGTGCAGTCTGATCGCTCTTCGAACTGGATATACCGCTCTCCTTATCGACTTCCTCTTTAGATCTGGTTTGGCAACATCTGTGTTGTTTTCCAAAGCTTGAGAGACGTTACAGCTGCTACTGTTGGTAATACAGGCCTCCTCCATCTTCTCCAGCTCTCTTTCCACCTTGTCCATGGTGCAATCCAAGCTTGTGTTGGTGGTGGAGTCGTGCTCGCTGCTGGTGCTGTCGAATTTCAGCTTTTCCAATTCATTATGGTTGTTGATGGGAGTGGCATTTTCCATGTCGTGCACGCTCGTTTCTCTCGAGAATGGAGAGTTACTGGCGCTGGATAAATATGACAACCTCTTCGTGGACGAGTTGAAGTCCTGCATGCTGCTTCTCTTAAAAATATGTTCCTTCTTGTTGGCACATTCTGCGTGATATACTCGGTAGCATGCTCGGCAGGAAATTACGTCACCTGCCAGGTGGCAGTCAATGCAATACCAGTCTTTTCCATCATTTTCAGGCTAGAAACAAGAGATAACGTGACGGTGGAAGAATATTATACACATATGGTGACGAAATACTATCAAGTAATTTGTGTTCCATTACTCAAGACTGTTTAAAGAGAACGAGATTTAGAAATGATATTATGATATGCACATTTTAAATAAGACTATTAAATTCTTGAATAATTTTTGTATGCATCATTCAAACAGAAGAACTTTGCTAGCAAACAAAATACTTGCTTTACTTTTTGTTAATCTAACATGATTTCTGTATGTGACCAAATATGAAATCACAGATACCTATCTCAAAAGAAGTTATTTTGAAAAAGAAGAATACTTTTGAGCAAATTTTTATTCTTTTGCTCCACCCTGTAGTTTTTTTAAAGTGCTTTTACTACAATCTACAATGTAGATAAACACACAACACACAACATTGCAAGATAACCTCCCAACTGTCTTTTAATAGCTATAAAAAAATATCTTTTCATATTTATCTAGCATTTTTAGCTTGATGTGCCTTACACCTTGTAAACCTAAACAAAGTTTTTAAAATAATTATTATGTTCATTGGCGGCTTGTGAACCCCTACAAGCCACTCATGATTTGGTTCTTGAACCTTGTGAGCAAAGATACTTAAGCAGACTTGGCCTTCTTGCTATTTTTACACTTACGCAGACTAACATTTTGTAAGACATTGCAGTTTGCATCATCAGAGATCAAGTTGCTCTAAAAGCTCGAGGTCGGCATGAAGATATTGATAGCCTTATGTGCCAACCCTGTGGAATGGCGTAATGCCAATCGGTTATTCAAGTCCAGTGCAAGAACTAGCTGACTACAATATGTGTGCGCAAACTGGAGGAGAGACATGAGTGAGTCAAAAGTAACCTTAGGTGTATTCGTAGATTTAAAGCGTGCTTTTGAGACTATTGACAGGAATGTACTTGTTCAGAAGCTTGTATTATATGGCTTGAGTGGTAGTGCTTTAGATTGGATAAAATATTTTTTGACACATAGAAACCATTGTACCAAAGTAAATAATAAAGTATCATCCCCAAGAGAAAGTGTGTGGGGTGTCCCACAAGGAAGCGTGTTAGGGCCTCTTTTATTTATTGCTTATGTGAATGACATTCAGAACTGTCTAAGAAACTCATTCGTGAATTTATTTGCCGATGACACTTTGATATCGGTTTCTGGTACCGACTTTGAACTAATAACCAAGATCTTAAACGAGGAACTTCTAATATCATACGGATGGCTATGCCAAACTAAACTAAAGTTAAATAGCTCTAAAACAAAATGTGTGGTTATTGGTTCCAAGATAATGTGCCAAAAATATTGTGCTCCGGGATATAAACTTAACATAAATGGAGATGATATTAGTTTTGTTTCTAGCATTAAGTATTTGGGAGTTATGTTAGACCCGCAATTAACTTTTAGTAATCATGTTGATTATAATAATGGGGTTTCCATGATTCATACGCTGACTAATACTGTTAAATATACTAATTTTTATCATATATCATAGTTTCTAATATAAAACTATGAAGCCGAATAGGAAAAACAACTTTTTTCGGCATATTCATAAATATACGCCTTAAGGTAGGCAATCCCGCAGAAAAATGCATTTTGTGGAAAATGCTTACGTGCTGGGAAAAAACTGAGGGCATTTCCGAACTCAGCGCACCAAAATACATAAGAATCACCCATTATTTTAAAGAAAAAAATGTGGTCGCAGACCTGTGTTATATGTGTAAGAAAATTGGTAAAAAATTGGATTTTTTTATCATGTCTCAAAATGTTTGTCTCAGTGGGCAAAAATGATAGTGTATAATACTATAATTTTTGCACTTGCGGGACTAAAGTTGGCACTTTAGTCACTTATTTCAGGGACTGAAATAGCTCATTTACTCTCTAGGGACAGAAGTAATTACTTTAGCCCCTAGGGACTAAAGTAAAAAATGTTACACCCGTATTCATAGTATAAATTCGGGGTTATCAGGTTAGGTTTCGCGACAGTTTTGACATAAACTGACGCAAAACCTAAGCTACTAACCTCGAATTTGACATAATTGTGAGCTCTTGTCATAATGACTTACAGTGCCACCAACTTTAAAATTTACCAAAGGCTACTAATTTTAAAATAATTGTTACTAAAATGTCAATAAATGACGTTTAAAAAAACGGGTTTTCGTTTTAAATCTTCCTGCAACGTGAAAAAAATAGTATATGCAACTCGGAGAGAATGCTATTTTGCTTCAGTGCAATTTCTGACTCGAGGGCGAAGCCCTCGAGTCAGAAATTGTACCTCAGCAAAATAACGCATTTCTCTTCCTTATTGCATAATCTACTATTTTCCGCACTTTTCATATGCTTGCTCGTTATTAATTTCTTGTACAAAGGAAAATATTTGTAAACTACAAGTACAACAAAATAAAGTGATGCGCATCTTATTGAACTGTGATAGATACACTCCAATACAGAATATGTTGAACATGTTAAAGTGGCTTAATATAGGGCAATGTTTTGAATGGGCAAATCACATTTTAATCTACAAGATTGAATATAACTTACAGCCGGCGTATTTGAAATCATACCTTGTGACTCGTGAAAACTTTCACGATCACAATTTAAGATCGAATCATCATTTTAATATCCCTAGGATAAGAACAACAGCGCTTCAAAAATCATTGTTTTATAGTGGGATTCGCTCGTACAACTCTCTACCCGAATGGGTAAAAAATGCAAATAATCTGAAAACTTTTAGCAAGAATCTTAATATTTACTTAAGAAACTGAACTATTTTTTCAATAATATTAGCATTCTTTATGTAATTAGTTTAAGCTAGCCAAGTGCTAAATACACGTTTATTTATTTTATTTACATTTAAATACTGTGCAGTATATCAGCTTTTTTGGGCAATAGATGATAACATTTCACCCGCTTGCGACGCTAGTTAATTATTTGATACTGACAATTTAGAATTGTCAGATTTGAAAGGTTTTGTTTTTTCTATAGGCTCTACCAACCTCTTTAGAAACTACCTGGATATAACTAAATATTTTGCCTGTTAATGGCGGGCATGCCCGTCGACCAATAGCAGCAAAAACATCCCAATGGCAATACTGTCTTATATACAGCTACTGTAATTTACGTACAGCAAAAGTGCCATTTACACATCTAAACGAGCACTACCTTCCACAAATGATACGTGAAGCTATAGAAACGGAAAAACATCCAAATAATATAAACAGGGAAGATAGCTTTAGACTTCGTAAAACTTGTGTTCCTGTCATTTACCATGTATAGTATCACAACTATGCCCCATCAGCCAGTCACTCTCCGCCATGCACTGGACTTGAATGGCACATGGAAATATCTTTGCCGACCTCTAGCTTTTAGAGCAACTTTAACTCTGATGATGCAAGCTGCAATGTATTGCAAAATGCTAGTCTACATGGGTGAAAAGACAGCATGAAGGGTAAGTCTGCCTTACAAGTTGCAGGACATTGACCAACGACAAGTTCACAAGCTACTTTAACAACATGAACTAAATCATGTGGCTTGTAAACGTTTAAGTAGTCAACCAACATAATTAGTACAAAACACTTGTTTGTAAGGTGTAAAGCATGTAAAACCAAAAATACTTTGTTTAACTGGTAAACAACAATCTAAGCTAAACGTTAATTTTTATATTGACAATAGAAAAAGAAATACACTCACAGCAAGCAATTCTTGAACTGGAATTTTGTAACACTCGACTTGAGCTCCTGCCTTCGAACCCTTTGCAGTCACCTTGTGTAGTTCCCTGAAAATAGTATTGCATTAAACACACAAAATATTCTGCAGGGTTTTCGACAATTACTGCAAATCCTTACATAGATACGTGTACATAATTTCCATAAACCTATCTTTGGTTACCATTCAGTAGGTATCTATATAATGCCTACTGTAGTACATATTAAAATATTCAATAACTTCTAGAAAGTCAGATAGCACAATTAGACTTGTACACATTTCAAATAGTAATGACGACAATTAACGTAAACTTGACATCTTAATCATGCTGGATGACCATATATCTTACCTGACATAGGAAGAAATTCCTAAAATATGCAAAGAAATATCTATATAAGAATTCCATTTTTCACAATCTACATTACAATAACAGAGATATTGTTCTAGAAAAAAATAAGAACAAATTAAAGATGTATTGTGGAGGGCCTTTCAAAAAATACTGTAATATTTGATAATTTAAAGCAAGAGCCATTGGCTTCTCTGTCTTAAATTACATTGAATATATTATCTACAATTATGTGTTTACAGCTCTCCTTACTAGACAATCATGGTAGCCCTCATCGCTTTGTGTGTACACCTTAATTTTCTATATTTTCCAAACAAAACCTTTGTATGGTTTTTTCTGTTTTCCTTGAAAAAATAACAAGTGTTTTTCATTCATTACCTTCAGACCATTACCATAACCTCAATAGGCTAATTTTGATTATTAGTTACGCGTGTTATTTGTCAAATTCAACCCAACAAACAGAAAACGCATGGCATTTATTAATGCACATTTAAAGAACAACGTACTGCAAATATCTCAATTGGAAATATCCGTTAAGCAGTTACTTAATAATACCACGTAACTTAAAAAGAATTACATCTAGTAGGTTTTGAATTTTGTTTGCATGTAAATTTTTGTGTGCCCTAGATTGTTACTGGTAATGCATTATGGGAAATTCAAAGCAGACTAGATGTAATTCTTTTTAAGACACCCGGTACTAAAACCGTTTTGTCCGAATTATATGCACAAAAGAAAGTTACAGTTTAGTCAAGCCTCTATTTCTCATTGCCTATGAGATTTCATGGGGTGACTTATTAGTTGATTAGGAAGAGAAAATGCACCACTAATATGAAACAAGAATTTATTAAAGCATTTGCTTACACTATCAGGCCATCATCGAGCGTTTGCTTCAAATACAACTCAGCTTGTGTCTGAGTACAGTTGTCAACCCTTTGTAAGTATTTTATGATTCGTTGTACGTCTGCCATCTGCCTTTGGGCATTGGCCGCTCGAATTGCATCCCACACATGCTGAACTGATATCGGATCTGCCGCTCTTCTCAGTGGCATTTCTGAAACCAATAAAAACAGTATTTAAATACGTTAACAGAAGTAAAGCAGAACTATTTCTGTTTAGTTTAACTAGAAACTACAATAATATTGGATACAGTTTACTTATAATATTATTATTACAAGGATTGTATGTATATATATTATATTAAAGATAGAAGTTGCACAACTGAAATCAAGCTAAATCAATAAAATGCAGTGGACTTGAAAAAAAATATACACAGTGCATTGTTGTTTATCATAATTCTTATAGCGCATCTCATGCACATATGAAAAAAATAAATACCTGAGCATAGTTTAAAAGTTGTTGAACAAATTGGACAAATTAAAATTTCATTTTGTCTTAATTACAGTCAATAAAATATAAAAAAATATAGGGCTTTCTGGTGTTCTATATAAGGTCGATGAGTACTATCACATAATTATAAGCAATAGCATCCTTTATTACTATCGTGTGTTTAAAAAAAACTCATTCGCAGCATCCCATGATCAAATTGAAGTTTGCCGTAACTTGATAGATACCATTGAAGCAAATGAACTACCATCTTGAACTATTTTCCTAAAAATATACAAAACACTTAATAAAAATAATTTTTATTATCTGTTATGATTAATACACTCCTTGTTATTGTGTAAATGTCATCTTACTTTTTCTTTTTGCTTGACACAAATAAACCTAATGCCAGCGTACATACATCAAACAAGTAGAGACACTCATACCAAATGTTGAAACCTCTCTAGAGCGCCTGGGACAGTAACTCGGGGGGTATTTCTAAGCTTGACTATCAGATGGCAGCACAAAATACTACCAATCAGAGCCAGTTACTAGCTCTGCTACCAATCATATGTGATAAAGTAGCGGCGCCATCTGTTAAGTACCATCGGAAAGTACCCCCCCCCCCCCAGGAGCCGTTCAAGGTCATCCAAATCGGTATTTTGATATCAAAGAAACCGCCAGTGAGTGTCTTTACTTGTTTGATTTATGTACGCTGCTAATGCAGTGTAAACTTTTACCTGTCACAGTGACATATGTTTTCATGAACAAAATGCAATCTGACATTCACCTACAGACTTAAGTTAAGACACGACTAGATTTTCTATCTTTCTTTCCTAGGCCTACCCTAATGAGTTTTTTTTGGAACACACGATACTGCTATAATGCCTATAACTAATGTTGTTTATATCTTTAAAACCTTTCACACTGGAACAGTTTGCGTAATATAATAATAATATTAATAATAATAAAATTGTCTTTATTTCTAAATACATAATGTTGCTGTTGGAGTCTTTGTCGTGGTATCGTATCGAACGCTTTTTTTAGGTCGATAAATGCGAAGTATGCTTTTCTTTGCAGGTCAAATGATTTTTGTATTACTTGTTTGACTATAATATGTGATCTTCTATGCTTCTGCCCTTTCTAAAACCACTTTGCGCTTTGTCCAGATTTTATATTATTGGTTGTAATCGTTTATTATTTGTTCATAAACCTCAACAGAGTTATTCCTCTGTAATTACTGCAATTTATTCTCCTTTTTTGTGTACGGGTAAGATTAAGGCTACCTTCCAGTCTTCTGGTATTTGTTCTTCTTTCGATATGCTATTACATATTTTCAAAAATACTTGTGTTCCTGTGTTCCCCATATTTTTCATCATTTCTGTGGTAATTTTATCGTACCCTGGTGTTTTTCCATTTTTTAATTTCTGTATTGCTTCTGTTACCTCTTCTATTTTTATTTGATCTGCTTCGGTTATTTCTTCCGTTTCAATATGTTCTATTTCTTCAGGTTTGCCTAGTAATTCTTGAAAGTATTCTTTCCATCTATTCATGATCTCTTCACTTGCTGTTAATATTCGCCCATTTGCATCAGTGATACGAGTTATGTCTTTTATTTTATTCTCTCTTGCTTCTTTTAGTACTTTATAGAACAATTTTTGATTACATTTATTATCCCGTTTCATTTTTTCACGAAATTCTATCCAGCTATTGTTCTTCTCTTTTGTTACTATATTCATTACTCGTATTCTTTGTTCTTTATATTAATAAATACAAAGTGTAAATAAAATACAAAGCAAAATAATAACAGAAATAACGGGCTTGTATGTGCAATACAGTATGAATATTGAATATTATAATTATTCCTAAAACGTCAAACGAGCACAAAATATTTCAAATATATCGAACAAAAAGGAATGTATGGAAGATAAAGGGAAAAGCAGCTTCTGCAAAGCGGCATGTACACTATTTGTGTGTTAATACTTCCAACTGTCTTTAGTAGAAATGCTGTCGATAGATTTTTCAATTTTCTCGTTTTTACTCTTTTCCGTGTTTAATTTCTTGGTCAGGATAAAGTTACTCTCTTTAAAGTGTTGATTTGTGCTTGAATGCGTGCTATTAATTTTGAAGGAAAGTGGCATTTCTTGCTTTAGTGTGGTTTGGGTAGCAGATTCCTGTTTATTGCTCTTTCTGTCTTCAAAGCAAGGTCCAGATAAAGGTTCAGAGGAAGTGTCATCTTTAGGGTCAAATGAAATTTCATTTTCAGGCATTGTGGTATGATATGAAAACAAAGTAGAAACATTGGTACTTTTCTATTTTCTTTTGCCATCTACGCGCTTCTTTTTCCACTGATTTTCATTAAAATGGATTTCGCAAAACTTTGGCTGAGCTATTTGGTCCAGTTTATTCTTTTAATATTATTTATGTATCATGTAAAAATGATTTTTCTTTATATTGTATTAGTTTAGTTTAGTTTAGTTTATTTATTAGTATCAGTACACAAAATAAGTGTTTATACAGGTCAGCAACCACATAAATAATGTTAAATATATAAGAAAATACAATTAACACTTTAAAACAAAATATTTAAACATACATCTATATAAAACTCTAACATAATCATTTAAAATAGAAGTATCACAAACAAACAATAATTTACAATTAAAATTTTACATTAATGA
Organism: Agriotes lineatus; assembly: GCA_940337035.1. Classification (NCBI taxonomy): domain Eukaryota; kingdom Metazoa; phylum Arthropoda; class Insecta; order Coleoptera; family Elateridae; genus Agriotes; species Agriotes lineatus. The sequence goes on along the minus strand of OW679198.1, from coordinate 13,788,408 downwards.
CAATTATGGAAAAGAATTACTAATAAATTCAATCTCAAATACTCAGAGGTTTTCAAAGTCACTGGTGAGGTATTCTTCAAGGGAATAAAATGATTTCAAAATTAAGTAAGTTCTTATTTTTGACAAAAATAATTTCTCATTAAGTTTTTTTATATTATCTGGAAGGACATTGTAGAATTTTATGCAGTGGTAGTCAGTACCCCTGCGGGTCCTCCCAAGTCTGCAAAAGCCAGGAATGATGTTATGATTGTGGCGAGTTGGGTAGTCATGGACATCCCCATGAGTATGAAACAGAGTGATATTTCTCCTTAAGTGGATCAAGCAACGCAGAATATAGACACACGGGATAGTCATTATCCGGAGCTCCCCAAAACAATGTCGACAACAGTCCCTGTAGCCCAGTCCTATGATAATACGAATACATCTTCTTTGTAGGGCAAATATTTTGGGCATATGAGCTGAATGACCCCAATTTAAGATTGCATATGACATGTTAGATGCAAAATACCCATGGTACGCTGTTAGAAGTATATTCCTGGAAGCATTTTTTGACAAGCTTCTGATTAGAAAAATTATTTTCGATAGTTTAGAGGACAGTTGGGAAACATGTTCTTCCCAAGTAAGCCGAGAGTCCAGGTATACCCCCAAGAATTTAACTGATCGGCTGCACGGGAGGTCAGGTTGAGCATGACGAAGTGAAAAGTTTATGTGTTGGGTCTTGGTGTAATTCAGACTAAGCTTATTAGCCTGGAACCACTTTTGAATATCTAGCTCTCTTTCAGATATAATTTCATTAATAGGCTCAGAGGGATGATACTGCTGCAAGTTGGTGGTGTCATCTGCGAAGAGAATTAAGTCTGAATTTGGGACAGAGTTAGGCAGATCGTTAATAAAAATTAGAAACAACAGAGGCCCCAAGACTGAACCCTGAGGTACTCCATATTTGATAGATAGTTTTTTTGAAGCCTGCCCATTGTAGGATACATACTGAGTACGCTCATACAGGTAAGACTTTAGTAGAGCAATACTATTAGCATGGAAATTATAAATTAGGAGTTTATGAAGTAGAATATCAAAAGAGACACAGTCAAAGGCCTTTGTCAAGTCAAAGAATGATGCATAAGTATCCAGTCCCCGCTCAAAACCATCGGAAACACCTTCCGTCAGGTTGTCGATTGCTACTGTGGTTGATCTTTTATTCCTAAAGCCATACTGTTTCTGAGTAAAGATGTTATTTTTCTCAAGGTAATCATTCATCTGTTCCTTCATAAGAGATTCAAATATTTTTGATATGATAGGTAGTAGAGATATAGGGCGGTAATTTCCCTCATCATCAATGGACCCCTTATTTTTAAACACAGGTACTATCCTTGCTATCTTTAGAGCTGTGGGAAATATATTTTGAGATATGCACAAGTTAATTAGTTTGGTAAGAGGAGAGATGATAATATTCTTTATTTTCTTTATAATCTTTACATTTAATTCATAACAATCTCTGCTCTCACTGTTTCTTAAGCAATTTATTCTTTCCCTAACCATGTTATGTGTCACAGGTGAAAACATAAAAGGTTCATTTCTAGGATTTACAAATCTGCCAGAAATGTACTCATCAAAAGTTGTATTGGGGCTAGGCAGTTCAGAAATTATATTATCGGCAACATGAACAAAAAAGATATTAAATGTTTCAGCGTTCAAACGGGTTGACATATTTTTAACATTATTAATTGAATTAGACTTTATTACAGTCCACATAGCACGTTGTTTATTGGATGATGCATTGATATATCCATCATAAGCAGTTTTTTTAGCTTTTGATATTTCATGGCGATATTGTTTTTTGTATTTAATGACAACGGTTTTTGATATAAGAATAGGATTTTGTTTATTTAAAACTGTTAACAGTCTTAACCGTTCCCTCACATCTCTGAGTTCATCAGTAAACCAATTACCTGAGATAACAGATGAATGATTACTAGCTAATTTAGATTTAAGTGGAAAACATTTGTCCACAGCCTCAGTGAGCACACCAAAAAACATACTAAACTGCCTATCAACATCTCCACCAAGCCCAGTCACAAAACCCCAATCCACAGCATCAATCAAGTTATAAAATTTAAAAAGACCCTCTTCAGATATTGGTCTGTACACAACTCTAGCACTGCTTGTAGTAGGGCTCATAGATAAACTGCAACCGAGTAGAATGCCCATATGATCGGAAAGCTCACAGAGATCACACGGCTCAGCCTTAAGGCTGTCAAAGCATATATTAGTGTATACATTGTCTAAGCATGCATTGTTTCTGGTGGAAAAGCTAACGGTTTGAAACAAACCATATGAGTTTAAGAGGTTGCTCAAAGAAATTTCATCATCTTCAGGCACATTATCTCGTTGAAGAAAATGAAATAATTGGGTGTCATCTGCATAAGTCTACATCCCCAAAATGGATGATGTAAGTGGTAAGTCTAATATGTAAAGTAAGTATAGAAGAGGGCCTAATATGGATCCTTGTGGTACATCTGACAATATGTTACCTATTTGTGGCTTAGTATTATTAAGTAAGATACACTGAGAACGACTATTTAGATAGTTTCTAAAAAATCGAAGAGCTACTTCATCAAAGTCTGAATATTTAAGCTTACAACACATTAAAACGTATGGTTTATTCTTTCACGAAGCCGGACATCTCGGCGCCGTCACTTCGACACCGCCATCTCGACGCGGAACCATATGACGCCGGGACAACTCGCCGCCAGCCAATTCGGCCAGGGTCATCTAGGCGCAGAATTGGTTTAGAAAAATATACAGTGACCACAAAAGAGTCGACATCAAATGGGAATCATTTTTATTTTGCTTTTCAAAAAATCTTTTTGTGGCAATAATTTATGCTTGTCTAAAAACTTATTTAGCCCATATTAGATATATTGAGTAATTTTTACTTACTTAGAAAATAACGTTTTTGGAAATTATGTAAATCCAAAAATTGCTATTTTTTGGGAAATTAAACAAGATTTCAATGAGATTTTTTGTGTGTTAATTTTAGCTGACTGAACAATGTCGAAGCCAGAAAACAACTGTTTTCGTAAAATTTGTTTCGATCTTGGCTAGTAAATGCATCTGCCATAATTATTTTTCAAAAATATATAATTTTACTGATAACGGAAGTCACATGACAACTTTTGTTTGGCCCATTTGTAATCACTTTTCAACCACCTCTGGTCGCCAGTGTTTGATTTTCCAAGAAACTCTAAATAAAAAAAATCCATTTGATGCCAGCTTTTTGGCGATCACTGTATTTATTATTTGTTTATAATGATTTTCTTATGTAGTGCACACTGTAGTTTGCCAATTTCAATTCCGCGCCGAGATGGTCCTGCGCCGAATTGGCTAGCCCCGAAATTGGCGAAATTGAGATGTCCTAGACCAGCGGTGGCAAATCAATGGCACGCGTGCCATTGATGGCATGCGACAAAATAATTTCGGCACGACATTAATTAAGGAATTTAGGTACCTAATTGAAACAATTTATATTTAACAATGAATTGAACATGAAGCTTCAAGAAATAAAACAATTATTGTTATGATAGATCTCATTCGTGCTTTTGAGGCTAAACTGCCAGTTTTAGTAACGATATAAACCAACAACTACAAATATTTCCCAAACTTGAAAAAACCACCAGAGATTTGGATTTACACGAAAAACCAGATCAAGCAAAAGTCACTGAAGAGTTTAATTCGGTAATTAATTCTTCAATCAAAGAATTTTTATCTAGATTTTCTCAGTTCAAAGAATTATCGAAAACACTGAAGTTTATTATGTATCCTTATGTAACTTCACTTGATAAACTGAACTTCGCCAAATTTGATTGGTTGGAAATTGAAGAAATTGAAATGCAGCTGATTGATTTCCAGTCTAGTTTAATATGGATTCAAAACTGTATCGAAACAAAGAAAGAGTTGGAATTAAATGAAATAGAAAGACCATCTGTATCAGGTAATATGAGTAAAAATGCCAATATCAAAATTATGGAAACGTGGAATTCAATTCCAGACACATTTAGCTCTGTGAAGAAGCTGGCTTTTGCTATCTTAACAATATTTTCATGTACCTATGCCTGTGAGTCATTATTTTCACATATGAATAACATTAGACTCGCTTAGAACCTGTTTGTCAGCTTGCATTCTGCTAAAAGTAGCAAAGTATAAGTTACTTAGCATCTAATTTGCAACAGCAGAAGTTGTACTATTTTCTTCTTTCATTTAAATAAACATAACGTTACTATTGCTGTACAAAATGTATATTTTTGGTTGCAAATAAAGAGTCTTAAGTTGATAGTATTTAGTGTTATTTTTTCCTTATTAATTATTAATAATATTGTTTGGTGGCACGTCATGGCCTCATTAAACATTTTTTTAGAAAAAATGGCACGTAGATGAATAAAGATTCGCCACCCCTGTCCTAGACCCATTCTTTCAAATGCCTTTGAATGGTCTATAGTAATCAAAACCACACATATTTTTTTATCCAACCCTCTAAAAATGTTATCAGTCATATTAAGCAGCGCTGTTGTTGTGCTATGTAACTTCCTAAAACCCAACTGGCAATTAGGGATAATTTTATGAGGGCTGTGTAAAAGCTCAACTGTTTATAAACAATCTTTTCAAGGACCTTTGATAGGATTAGAAGCAAACTGATAGGTCTTAGGTCGGGTAATTCCTCTGGTTTGCTTTTCTTAGGTACAGGAATCACAATAGTTTGTCTCCACAATTTAAGAAAAAGACCTCTTTCCAAATGTATATTGATAATATTAGTTCTGTGAGGAAGATCAATTGACAAGCTAATCTTTAGCATAGACAAAGAATAATGCCATTAATACCCTTGCCATTGGATTTCAGTTCAGAAATAGGTACAGGGTTATTCATTATAAATTACCCACCCCTTATCATCGTTATTATTGCCTATAGAAAAAAAAGTTTTAAATAAAAGTTATGTGGTTATAACTGAATTTTGTTAAAATGCTATCAAAAGTACAGTGGCGTGCATAATTAAGGGGATACAAAAAAGTAATATTTTTTTAAATGGAACACACTGTATATTATTAAATTTTTGGAATGATCTTTCTTTCCTGATTTCAAAAATATACCATATGTTACCCCTACCTTATACCGTTTTTGAGTTATTAAACGTCGAATATCATTAACATTATTAAAGTAAGCTATGAAAATAACAACTACTTTGTTTGATAAGTGACATTTCTTTAATGAAATAATCAAAATGGTTTATAGTGAGGAAGAAAAAGTTCAAATATTTACTTGTTATATACAAAATAACAAAAATAAACGTGCAGCAAAAAGAGCATACAGGGTGTTGTATCCAAATCGTCCAACGGTAGGGGTAACATATGGTATATTTTTGAAATCAGGAAAGAAAGATCATTCCAAAAATTTAATAATATACAAGGTGTTCCATTTAAAAAAATATATTACTTTTTTGTATCCCCTTAATTATGCACGCCACTGTACTTTTGATAGCATTTTAACAAAATTCAGTTATAACCACATAACTTTTATTTAAAACTTTTTTTTCTATAGGCAATAATAACGATGATAAGGGGTGGGTAATTTATAATGAATAACCCTGTACAGAAATTTCATAAAGAAAAACGATGACAAGCAATATGTGAAATACCATTGCACTACTATAACACAAATGGCATACGAAAAAAAAGCAATTGTGCAACAAATACATTTCTCTAGGAATTCATCACAGGATGATATCACACACTTAAATCCGCATAAACGTGTAGCAAGAATTACAAAAAACAGGAATAGAGGAAGATCTAAATAAGCACAGTAAAAGGTAATCAGTAATCAGTAATCACATGCACATTATATATGCAAATAAAGACCATATTATTATTAATATAGAAGAAGCCTGAAAATGTTTAAAGATTTTGATGATTTTAAAATGAGTAAAGATTCCAACACACTAAGCCTAAGACAAAAGAACAATGATGATTATTAACTTAAGAGCCATATAAAGCGTTGCACTCAAACGAACCATATATTTACAAGTGCCAACATTGCAGGTCCTTAATTATAATTAATTAATTTTAGCAACTACGATAAAAAAATAAATATTACAATTGTTATATTTTTGTTTATATTTTGCCATAATGGACTATTACAGCAATGTTTCTAGTTTATATAAAATGTGGCGAGTGTCCCAGTTAATTCACTCAGTTATGGATATGGATGTTCCGTTATTTTCTACTGTTCTAGTTTTAACTAGAAAAACTATTATACAAGAAAAGCAGTTTCTCTTAGAAAATTGTAAAACCTAACTTTTCAAATAAATCCTCCATAACAATCAATAGTACCCTGTTGCATCAAAATCTTCTACTAAAAAAATGTTGCTAATTATAGAAGAATTAGCTTCCAAGCGTACGGTGGAAACGGAAGCATTAATTACTTTCATTATTGATGGAATTTCAAATAATAAAGGCAATTTTTTATATGAGGCAACTACGCTGCCTGAAAGCGAAGTTGAAAAGCTAGAACTAAATCCGACAACAGAATACCTGAAGCCAAATCGAGAGCGCGGTCCTTGTTACATGTATGGGCACATCGGCCATCTGAAGAATAACTGTCCAAGTAAAATTGCCACGCAGCCAAGAAGCAGATCCTGTCAGTGAATTTAGTTGAAATGTATTAATGCCGAGATACACTGTTAAGATAACTTTTGATAACATTGCATGTATTAGACTGGTTCACACACTCTTTTATTTCAGCTTTTGTCTACAGGAGATAATGGATGGTCCGCTTAGTGAGAATGTTAAGTGCGAAGAGCATGTATTAGAAATATTTTACAAAAATTGAATCATCGATTCGTCCCGAATTTTAAATAAAATGTCCCGCCATCTGCAGTGAAATTAGTTCTACTGTTTACTAACTTGTGATTGTTTTTAATAGGTGTATGTATGTATGTATTATCATATGTATGTAGTATCGTTTACCTCTTGTTACCTTAAAGCATTTTTCTGCTAAATATTTTATGATATTTTGACATTCAATGAGAATGAAAAACATTTTTTCTTAATTTCTTAGCAAAACATAAACATGATCAACACACTCTATAAAAAGTAATTATCGATACTTCTCCAATTTTCATGCTAAAAAACCAGTAATAAACATGTATAATAAATAAGCTAAATCTTTACAATAAGTAGGAACACAATCTGCACATTCAGCATATTGCGACTGTTTCAACCCCTATACGTACACCAGCAGATATGATAACAATTAGCATTACCGTTTGTTGTACCATCATATTCCACAAGAAACAGTTAACTATGGATTTCTAGGGCCACACAGCACACCTCACTCAGTCTATCAACTGATACAAATCGTAACAGTTGTATAAGTGCACACTCGTTATTAAAATAATATATTAGTTAACGGGATATCAGAGCTATAAACACAACTAATTAGACCAGTAACAAAAGAAAAATGTACGAAGCTTATCTAATTAGTGGAGTTCTGTTCGTGTTAGTGGGAACTGCAACAGCCTTCTACTTGCTATGTTTGTTGAAATACAAGAACCATGAGCAATCCCTTGTTGTGTCTATGACTCAAGCTATAGCCACTGTTTTAATGGGTGTTTTCTTTATCTACTCTGCGATTACAATGATGTATGATTCAAGCAATGGCAACAAGCCACCACAGCTTTGGTACCCTACTCTACCTCAAAAAATGAACATAACAGAAATTGATAAAAACCAAATCAACGAATCACTAGAAAACGATGATCAAACTGGAATTGGGGAGGCGCAGGCTGTGCCAGAGGAATATATCGATGAGATCCTTAACATAAACACTACACAAGACCCCTATTTACAAGAAATTAAAAATAGTGACTTTGTGTTAAAATATCATGAATTATTGAAAAACGTTTTAAATACTACAAATTTGAAAAATCAACGTAGAAAACGAACTATTAGTGTTAAAATGAAGGATGAAATATCAGAAAACCCAGAAAATAATATGTGTTCGTTTAAGGAAATATTCCTGCAGCAAGCTATGTTAGTTTACTCATTTGTACAAGCCGTTGTAGCACTTATAAATGCAACAATTGAATGTAAGAATTGTGTGCGCACTTCTATTGTGATCAAAGACAACCAGCAAAATCAAGTGGAGACTACAGAAAGTTTAAACTCAAAAATAGACCAAGGCTCTGATGTGCAGAAGAAAATACAGGCACCTACAATTAATGCGAACTTAAACATAACAAACACCAAATTAACTATAGCTTTGCTTTTGCTCTGGCTAATACCAATGTTAAGTGCTAGTTCGCTTTATTTTGTCTTGCAAAATCAGGAGCTAACTGCAAATCTACCAGTTCAACAATTTATCTCAAAAATTGTACACAATCCTGTCAACGTTTCAACCCCATCGGAAGATTATCAAGTTAATGTCATAGTGAGGAATGTTTACCAAATAATTAGCGAGATCAAGGCAAAGTCTAATGTAACCCTGACCGAGGACACCAAACTGATGAAGCAAAACACACCCCTAATTTGTCATCACAGCAACATCAGCATGAAAGTGTATACGTTTATCATTTTTATTGTTGGCTTCTTCTTAATTATATTATACTCACAAACCATGTACACTAAACTTGCAGCCTTAAATTCGGATGTAAAAATACAAAACTTAAAGGTGGCTTTACTTGGGTTCAGTTTGCTATGGCTTCCGTCTGTTTTGGAAACATCCACAAGGGTTTATCTAACGGACAACTCGCCAGGCCTTGCAGCAGAGCTCCTCCTGGCCCTCGGCAGCCTTGACCACATGCTAGCAAATTTCAGCAGTGTAGCAGTGATTAAAAAGACGCTCAAGAGTCAGAATAACGTGCAGCCGTTGCAGAACACATGAAAAAAGGCAGTGTTAGTGTACGGGTGCCTGTTTGTTTGTTTACATTAACATCCATTAGCTTTCAACGCTATATTCGTGTTAGTAGGATAAAATGCAAACTTGTAATGCAATAATAAATAAATAAACACTTACTTCATTAGGTAACGGGGTAATTCAATCGCTGACTCGAGGTACTTGTACGGGAATTATGGAAATGTATGGTATTTTGAGAAGTTAAGCATCCATCTTCCATTTCCAATAAACATCGGTATGTCAAATGTCAAAAATGCCAAACGGTCCTCCCTCAACTATATTGTAAAAATGCTGCCAACCGAAATTTCGCAGGAGTTTTGCTTGTTTTTGACAATAATAATGAGGGAAGAACGGTCAAAAGTTGCAAAAAACTACAAGGTCTTCCACAAATCAACTCTGGTTTACTTTTTTATTTAAAGATTAATTTGGTTATTTATAGAACACCTACAAATATGCTAATAAACATGGATCTGTCAAATCTACATAAACAGTGGCGTGCGGTTGCAAATTAAAAAAAATCATTTCTGTTATTTATTGAGAAAATTTTAGTTTATACCTACAAAGTATTCAAATATAAAGGTTGATCATTCTACGCTGTAATATATTAAGTACAACCGCGGCCATCCAATAGTGAACGTTATTAATATTTTAAAATTTTTCTCAAGTTAATAGTAATTTATTATACAAGACGATAATAGTAATTTACGATACAAGTGCGTAAAGCTACTCTTTAGCCACGAGTGGGGTAGAGTTAAAACGCGAGTGAGCGAGCGTTTTAAGCCCCGCGAGTGACTAAATATGCTTTACGCATGTGTATCGTACAATATTTTATCTTCGATAGAATCTAAAAAATACGGTAAACATAAAAAATATTTTAGATGTAAATTAGAATTACTAGCAACCGGTCCTAATTTTGAGTGTTTTAAAAATTTTAAAACACGTTGCTACTAACTACGTGCCTAATGAAATTGTTTAAGCACGTTGCTATTAACGACGTAAACTAATGAACACATGTTATTAAACACTCGTTTTACAAACTTAAAACTGCCAACTAAAAGGCAGTTTTACAAACTGTCGTAGATAAACATATTTTATCCACGAGTAAATCGTTTAACGTCGAAACGTTAATGATTCAAGAGTAGATAGTAATAACTTTATCGTCGTGTATAATACAATTTTTTGCTATAGCAAGAACTTTAACAGTTTCAAAAGAAAATAAGGAAAGTTAATCACATTTTAAAATTTCAGTAATTGGGTTGCTAGGATAATACGAAGCTGTAATATTTAATTTAAATAAAAGTTAGAACATTAAATTACTTTTTTCTATAGCACATGTTAAAGTGTGCTTTTATCAACTCAAAACAAAAGGTCAAGTTTTACTTTAAAAGCAAGGGTAGATAAAGTAGCACTTTAACATCAAGGATAGATAAAGTAATTTAATTTTCTAACTTTTGTTTAAATTAAATATGACAGCTTTGTATTATCGTAGCAACCTGATCTAGCTACTGACGTTTTGAAATGCGATTGACTGTCATTATTTTCTTTTGAAATTGTTAAAGTTCTTGCTATAGAAAAAAATATTGTATTATACACGACGATAAAGTTATTTCTCTCCACTCTAGAATCATTAACGTCTCGACTTCGTCTCGACGTTAAACGATTCACTCGTGGATAAAATTTAACTTTATCGTCTTGTATAATAAATTACTATTTTTCTATAGCGCATGTTAAAGTGTGCTTTTATCAACTCAAAACAAAAGGTCAAGTTTTACTTTAATAGCAAGGGTAGATAAAGTAGCACTTTAACATTAAGGATAGATAAAGTAATTTAATTTTCTAACTTTTGTTTAAATTAAATATGACAGCTTCGCATTATCGTAGCAACCCAATCTAGCTACTGACATTTTGAAATGTCATGGACTGTCTCTATTTTCTTTTGAAATTGTTAAAGTTCTTGCTATAGAAAAAAATATTATATTATACACGACGATAAAGTTATTTCTATCCACTCTTGAATCATTAACGTCTCGACTTCGTCTCGACGATTCACTCGTGGATAAAATTTAATTTTATCGTCTTGTATAATAAATTACTATTTTCTACTCACTGTATAGAAAGTCGGCTTTTGCGCCCTAGTTTTAGGAAACAAAACTGTCAATTTCCAACCAGCGGGAGCCAATTTTTATTAACTCCCGGCGAGAGCCAATATTTTTTTGCTCCCGCATTTGTGTTTATGTCATCATGGATATCACACCAAAGCTTTACAGCGTTATGTTGATTTGGAAATTAGACAAAATGTCACTACAGAAATCTAGAGTCACTACAATGATTTCCCAAAGCAAAATTTTTGAAATTTTGCGCTATAGAACCTGCGTTCGAAGAAAAAATCATATATACAGGGTGCCCGAATTTCGTAGGGACAACGTGGGTAACTTTTGTATTTGAAGAGATAGAGAGATGGTTAAATTATCAAAAAGGTGCAGCTTTGAGAGCTCATTAAGAATCCATCTTAAAATTTTACTTGTCATGGCCCGCTCGTCTAAAATTTAAAAAAAACAAAATCTCCTAATTTATTTCATATGCTGTAACTTTTTTGTTACTTAAGATATTGAGATGCGATTTGAACTAATTTGCATGGTAATTTAAATACATTTATTGGCACTTAATACAACCAATTTTATTGTGCAAATTTTTAGTAATCTAACCTAACCTCAAAATTTTAGATTGGTACCGTGCAATTTTTTTGGCCCTTTTAAGAGAGGATTTTTTTCTGAATGCAATGATGTATTACATGATATGGAAACTTCTTCAAAATTTTGAAAAACTGAGCTTATTCTTTTTAAAGGCAGAAATCACTAGTGCCATGATCACAATAATTTTGTTTTTTATTTATTACGTTATCTGTGAAATTATGTTTCGAAACAAAAAGCACGCTTATCATCATACGTGCCTTCCAGTAGTATCAGTGTGTTCCGTATGTTTGACGTGTAATACATGTAATACATCATTGCATTCAGAAAAAAATCCTCTCTTAAAAGGGCCAAAAAAAATGCATGGTACCAATTTAAAATTTTGAGGTCAGGTTAGATTACTAAAAATTTACACAACTAAAATTGGTTTTATGAAGTGCTAATAAAAGTATTGAAATTGCTATGCAAATTAGTTTAAATCGCATCTCAATATCCTAAGTAACAAAAAAGTTATGGCTATAAAAGAAATGTAGAGATTTTGTTTTTTTTTTCATTTTAGATAAGTGGGTTATGACAAGTAAAATTTGAAGATGGATTCTTAATGAGCTCTCAAACCTGCACCTTTTTGCTAATTTAACCATCTCTCTATCTGTTCAAATACAAAAGTTACCCATGTTGTCCCTACGAAATCCGGGCACCCTGTATATATCACTGGAGCAAAGGTTCATTTCCTCCTTAGATATATAAATAGCTATTATCTACCCTTGATGTTAAAGTGGTACTTTATCTACCTTTGCTGTTAAAGTAACACTTGAACTTTTGTTTTGAGTCGATTAAAGCACACTTTAACATTTTGCTATAGAAAATAGTTATTTACCTAACAAGTTCGGGAAGGTAATTTTACCGAATGAGCACTTTGTTTGCAGCACGACCGAAGGGAGTGCTGCATATAGTGCGAATTCGGGAAAATTCTTCCCGAAGGAGTTAGGTACAATGTTTTTTGTAACGAATAACTGAAAATATTTTAAAAAATAAACAAATTATTATTTAGTGTTTTACTAATTTACTGAGTTGACAGCACAAATCACTAAACTTTTATCTATGCACCTGTTAGCTTTTGTCGACGTTTACAGCGCCTCTGATGTTTGCAGGCGCAATTAAACCAACGAGGGACAATCCTCTGTATAATAAAGGAGAACGATCCACAAGTGTGTGTCCCGAAGGCCCCCTTGAAGAGGGACGAAGCCCCTAGAGCCCCCTTGAAGAGGGGGCGGAGCCCCGAAAGCCCCCTTGGAGATGGGAAAAGCCCGAGGGCCCTCTGGAGAGGGGCGGAGGCCCGAGGGCCCCCTTGGAGATGGGCGGAGCCCCTAGGACCCCCTAAAGAGGGGCGGAGGCCCGAGGGCCCCCTTGGAGATGGGCGGAGCCCCATGGGCCCCCTTTGAGATGGGCGGAGCACCGAGGGCCCCCTAAAGAGGGGCGGAGGCTCGAGGGCCCCCTTGGAGATGGGCGGAGCCCCATGGGCCCCCTTGGAGATGGGCGGAGCACCGAGGGCCCCCTTGGAGAGGAACGAAGCCCCTAGGGCCCACCTGGGGAGGGGAGGAGCCCCTAGGGCCCACTTGTAGAGGGGGCGGAGCCCCGAGGGCCCACTTGGAGAGGGACGAAGCCCCTAGCTCCCCCCCGGGGAGGGGCGGTGCCCCTAGGGCCCCGTTGGAAAGGGGGCCCTTAAAGAGGGGCGGAGCCCCGAGGGCCCCCTTGGAGATGGGCTGAGCCCGAGAGCCCCTGGAGAGGGGCGGAGGCCTGAGGGCCCCCTTGGAGATGGGCGGAGCCCCGTGGCCCCCCTTGGAGATGGGCGGAGCACCGAGGGCCTCTTGGAGATGGGCAGAGCCCGAGGGCCCCCTGGAGAGAGGCGGAGGCCCAAGGGCCCCCTTGGAGATGAGCGAAGCCCCGTGGGCCCCCTTGGAGATTGGCGTAGCCCCGTGGGCCCCCTTGGAGAGGGGCGAATCCCCGAGGGTTTTGTAATAGTCACAGTTCGATTTTGCTGAACTGTTTTCAACAATATTTTTTCAAAGCTGTGACCAATATTAGTATTATCGATAGTGCCTGTACTAACATCACTGCTGATATTGCTTGGAATAGACGTAACTTTGTTACGGTCTTAAACTGACTTTACGACACCGCACCGGCTCATACAATAACGAAACGGCCGGCGCGGGCCGTAACTGACGAAATCGGGACGAAATATCTCCTAGGCCGCCACCCACGCCGCAAAAAGTTAGGCCGAGCTAGACTTTCAGTGGAGATGGGCGGGTCCTTTAACGAGATTATCTGAGGGTGACGGCCAGAAGGTCGGTATCTAACGGTAAAATAATGAGGGCGCCACCAAGCCTGTCTTAACCCGAATAACCGGGCCTGGGCGGTTAGACGGGAGCGAAGTATTCAAGATACTCCGTCCATAAGAATTCTCATGAGCTGCAAGCTCAAATAACAATTTCGTGATCGCAAATACTGGAATGGTAATATTGGGACTCTTTGGGCCGAGACTGCGCAACCACTGGACCTACCTGCACGCTCTGATCTCTCACGTCTCGCCGTACACCAATCTTTACACTGTAAAAGGCGCTATCTGCAACAAAGCATGCACAGGTCGAATAGGAATAATACGTCCCTTAATTAAATATGCGTCTATTGGTCGATAACTACATCTGGGCAGCAAATCGTGCCGCCAAGCTTATGTTATTTCTTACGTTAAGCACCAGCTGATGGACGCGCTATGCTAGTAAACAACACACTCCGGAAAAGGGCGCGTTAGTTCGCGTTAACAGACGCCGACCTGCAAAGGCAACGGGAGCAGTGTAGCTAGCAGCAAAACACGACGCCTCACAAATGCGCGACGATTTAATTGAAGGCCTAACTCGTTAGGCAGCGGGGCAGCATGACTGCAATATTTGACCAGGAAGAGGGGCTAACATAGCCTCACTAAAGCATGCGAATTTGGAATAGTTGCCAGCCCCTGCTACGTCCCCCACGCAGTCGTTGGCTGCGGTTAACGCCTGATAAGCAAAGCACAAAGCCCTCGCAAACATAAACAAAGAGCTCGAACAGATTAGGGCGCGCCAGGCTCAGCACGGCGAGGCGTTGATTCCATTTATGTATTAATCGGTACAATATAGCGAAGCTCGCGCACCTAACGTTACTGAATTAAAAGTTAGCACAAACGTAACACCAAAACATAGGCGCAGAGTTCTTTAGCTATTTAGGCGATGAAACGCGAAACTCGCGCACATGAACTTACTAGTAGACTACCAAAGTAGCGTCTTGAAGCATGGTGGCCTCAAACCGGCATTAAAAGCCGCGACAAGCAAGCAAGGGGCACGCATCCGCCCACACAAAGTTGAGCACAAAAGCACCACCGCTCGCACAAGCGACAGTTAATATGTTTAAATGGTTGTAATTACAAATACCTTAGTCCGTAGACGGTCTATGAGAGTTGCGTGCAGTCAGTTGGTAGAAGGCGACAGTCTGTGGCAACTAAATCGCCGAAACACAGCATCTGGGGTAAACGGGCTGGAATCCGCCAAGATGGCGGCGTTAGGACGCTCTCCTGAGAGCACACTTACGGCGGCAAAGAGGCCTACTTCGTCCTGCCTAGAAAGATCCTCGAAAACAGCGAGTTGAAAAGGGAAAGCCCCCTTTCTCACAAACGCAGAACTGGCCCCGTGAAGCCCATCACACACCCACGATTTGACGTAAAGACTTGCCACTCGCACAATCACACGCGACCTCTTAAAGGCGAAACAGTTTATGGCATATTCGAAACAACGGCAATTTACACAACATTCGCTGAAACAGCACGAGACGGGAAAAACAGGCTGGCGTCCCCGCCATTGGCGGGAACGCCGCGAAACGGCACACTCTGCGACTTCCTTGATCAACGGCGTGAGCTGAACTGCCCAAGCAAGCAGCGTTACGACCCCTGCAGTGGCGTGAGCCAAAACGGCGTTACCACGTGACTCTCGACAGCCAATGGCGATGCGCCCAATAAAACAAATAAGTTCCGGTAACAAAGACAGCCAATGGCGATGCGTCCAATAAAACAAATAAGTGCCGGTGACAAAGATAGCACGAAGCCTCGCAGTCGCCTCAACGGCGTGATTTCTAGAAGGTTCGGAATTCTTGCGAGCGATAACACCCGGCTGCCAAAGTACCAGCAAAGGGGTGCTCCAACTGACGAGAAATACTGCGTTTGGGGCCAAATATGTGCAAAATCATTATTATGGAATTAGGCGATGGAGCCAAATAAGTAACTAAAAGGGTTTAGCATACGGGCACGCTGCCCTAAAGCCTAGGTGGCTAATTAAAATACCAAAATAACCTGACAACTTCATTTCGTGAAAGCTTATCGGTTTTGTGTTCATTTTCGCATAATTTTAAAGCTCCAGGGTGGTAAGCACTTCTAGAAATTACATTTTGATTGAGCGGATTAATGTCAGCTTTTTGAAATCCATGTTTTACTATTTCATAATTCCATTCGTTCCACATTTCTCCAAATAGTATTGCAAAACCTTATATACCGTGTGTCCACAGGAGTACGCACCATAGAGATAAGATAATGCTAATAGAATATAAATATCAAAGAGTACTGTGACCACCGCCCCTTTTCTTGTACCATTTATAACAATATTGTTTCATACAGTGGCGAGTCAGAAGCCAGAAAACAACGTTTTAGCGTGCCGGCGAGCACAGCATTAGCCGATCTTTCTATTCTATTGGGTTATCCCTATGGTGCGTCCTCCTGTGGACACACGGTATATTTTTTCTCTGCCAACTGCATATTTTCTAATCCCATTTCGCCTTCACAGATTTAAATACCGCCAAGTCCAATGGTGGCAGAAGATGACTAGTTTGTGCTGGCAGCTTATATGTATGGTGATCTTCTGCTTCGCTGCTAATTGCACTACACTATCAATAGCGTGTGTTGCATGTCCATCATATATGATTAATTCCGGTCTCTGTTGACCTAAATGCGGAATAAGAGTTCTTTCTCAATAACTGTAAAAAAATCTGGCTGTTTATCCAGCCATTTGTAATTGCAGCAAATATCATTCCTGGATAAGTTTCTGTATCTGGAATCCCACTGCACCATAGTTAATACCTTTAAATATGATTAAAGGTGGACCTTTTTGTCCCTCAGCGTTTACTGAAACTAGGCATGTGGTATTTTCTTTTCCACTTCTCCCTGTTGTTCTTGATGATGGTTTTCCTTTCTCACCTACCACTTAAGTATTTAAAGGGTCTGCACACACACTTGTCTCATCCGAGTTCCAGATTAAATGTGATTTTTCAAATAATTGATGTTGTTCTAAAATGAAATGCAGTAGATTGAAGTATTAATTAATAAAAAAGGATCATTCATCTTTTTTAATGAATATTACAGATACTGGTTTTTTTATTGATAAATTATGTTGTCGTTTAAACCCGGTCGATCATTTTTAAATGGTGTTTTTACTTTTAGCACCTCTTCGACCCTCGATCAATTAAAGTACTGTATGGAATATTATAACGTCTACAAATGCTCCTCTAATTGTTAATATTCTTTGTTTTACTAGCTACCAGGCTTCTAGTAGGGTTGATTGCTGAAATCCTGTCCTCTTTTGCCTGTTTTGATGTAATTACGCACTATTATGACAAAATAAATTTTAAAGCCGAAAAGTGCAATCATGTGACAGCACTAGCCCCAGCATAATCAGGTCGCACTTTTCCTACATGCGAATTCGAAGGAATAAGTGGGGTCACGTTTTAAAAACACATAATGCTTTAAAAATGATAAAACTAACATTAGATTCACAATTATAACCTACCATTGATAAATACGGCAAATTAAACTGCAAAATTATCTGTTATTTGTTTAAAACAAGCATATAGTTTCACAACACACTGCACACTTGACCCCGTGGTTAATTTAATAGCTGTCACATGAAATGAAGTAAAGTCGGTAATGCAAAACATTTTAGAATTTTCAATTGCAGGAACCTGTTGTGAACATACAAACGGTGCAATATGTAGTGGTCAATTTCTCAGCTTCACTTTTTAGTAGATATGTTCCACGAAATGGCACTTACCCCGGTTTGGATCTTACCCTACCTTACCTTACTTCCACAAAAACATGTTTTTTGGTTCAGGGTGTAACGCTAGCTTCTGCAGCAAATTATAAATGCCAGATTAAACAATGTATTTAATTTGTACATCGTCTAATCGAGCGTTACATCTATCCAGAGTGTTCGAACTAATGATAACAATTCACGCACCCACTATGCGCGAAGATACGAAAAATCAACCCCGACGCCGCCTCCCAATGAATGTTACCCAGAGCCGCTGTACAGATAAAGCCGCCCGAAGAGTATACAAGAAGACTCCGTAACCATTGAAGTCACTTGAGTCCACCGATCTTGACTAGCAACTGTTCTAACCTGGAAGAGCTTTACGCTCTAGGCCCTCTCGGGCCTAGACCCTGATCCTGTCCGCCCAACTTAAATAACTTGAGTCCACTGGTCGCGACCAGCAGTCCGACTTAAGTATCTGAACTTCCCTTCCCCAAATTCTCTCCAGACGCTAGAATGTGATAGTGTTTATCTATACTCTATCATCTCCGCCAGAACCCATCCTATGCATTTAAAATGTGATGTTGTAGATTTGTCTTCTAACGCATTTCCCGTTAATACAAAGTCCCACGACCGCGACGCGACGAGAATAACAACATTTATTCATAACCTGACCTGCAGGAATTATTTTGTACGTTCTGCATAAAGGCGGCACGAACAACATAATCCCATTAATTAATTTACCAGGAGGGTCAGCAATATACGTCCAATGACGTCTTCCTGTATCTCCGAGGGCGAAATAAGCCACTTGAGCCCGAACCAGAGGTTCTGTCAAACACCGAAGCTGTAAATTCCATTTTCCCGCTAAAAACGAGCAAATTTCACCCGGAGAAATTCACCGAGCAGCTACTCCGGGAACAATGCGCTGCTCTCCTAAAGCACCATCTGAAATTTCTGCGTATATTTGCAGAGCACTATGTGTAAACAAACCGCTTATCTCCGAAGCCGCGTTTCGAACATCCGACATACAGGGCCGAAATACATACTTCACTCCCGCCAAATGCTGACATCACCAACGCTTAGGTGCTGAGTGTGTTGCAGTTCACCAGGAAACAAAAGAAACACGTCCCCAAAAGAATTTGTTATTTTTATTAATATACAATACATTTTGCTAGGAATTACCAATTATTTTGTAGAAACTAGTTAAATACATTATACAGTTGGTTCTATAAATTGTGTTTTCTTGACCATATACATTTCAGTTTGATTGAACATTTTCTCCGATTCGAGCTTACCGAAGTAGAAATGAATAAAAGTTTGAACCTTTCCGAAAGTAATGAATGTCATACCACACCAATTTCAAAACGGTACAGAGCGCCATTTGCAGAGACCGATAAACGTACATGATCAGAATTAATTAGCAGGACTAAAATTAAATTCGGAGGGACAAAACGTTACAAGGGGACTCTAAAACGTGAACATCTGTTGAAAACTCAATTTTGAAGGTTTGGAGTGAATTGAATACTTCTTTTATTGTAAAAGGAAGTAAAAATAAGAAAATAAAGATAGAAGATATTAAAATTTGACCCGGTATTTTGAACACCCTGTATTAATATATTGAATTTTTATGACACTTTAGTATTTTTGTATGCTAGGTGACGACCCCTTTAATTTTCAATGAAGAAATATTCAAAAGTGGGGAAAATGTGACGTTTTAACTGAAAGCTAGATATTGACAAAAATTATTAAAAACTTTCATAAGTTGGAAACGCTAAAAGTAATTTAAAAGAAAAATTAGAATTCAATGTAGAACTTATAGGGGCGTGAATAGTCATAAAGAAAATACAGGGTGTTCCATTAAAAAATATACATTTTTGCCCCAATAGGGGCACCGATCCATAACTTTTCAAATGTAGCATCGCTCACAGACCTTTTCGGCCACATGATTTTACCAACATAAGAAAATGACCTATCGGCCGTGCTGATGAGGGTAGATGTATATTATATTTAAGAAAAAAATCTGGTGTGGTACACGCACACAACTTCCTTTTACAGTAATCTTATAAATAGCCAAAAATTTGATTTTAAATTTTTAAGCATTTGTCAAAATTTTTCAAAAATTACAAATTTTACAACAACGGTACAAAATAGAGTGTTAGTTCAAGAGACAAATTTTCTCTAGAATTTTAAGCTGAATTCCAAAATGTAATAATATACCGGGTGTTCTATTTAAAATAGGAGTTAATAAAAAAAATAGAAAAAAAACAAAAGAAACCCATTTTAGAAGTATTCAACTGGAAAATCACCTATCTCACATCAATATACATTAAAAATGTAATAAAAACGTAAAGTTTAAAAAAAATCGTTAGAGACGTTTTTGAAAAAATCGAAAAAAACTGAAAAATCACAAGAGTAAACACCTACTTCCGATTATGCGATTTTCTTCAAAAGCTTGCTGTCGAATCTACATAGTACCAAAGAGCATTGCTCTTTGATAGTACACAAAACGTATATATGAAGTTTCAACGCCATACCTCTTTCCGTTTTTGAGATATTCTGTTCACTGACAGACACACAGACCAATGAAAAAAAATATGTTTTTTGGGATCATGGGACTCTCTAAAACTTGAAGATCTGTTGGAAACTCAATTTCAAATTTTTGGGTTGAACCCAATACTTCCTTTATTGTAAAAGGGAGTAATAAATCCTTTAAATACAGATGTAACAACATTAAGATATTATAATTGAAAATATTGCAGTACCTGTGAACTATAGCTAATAACTATTCAACGTTTTTGAGCTGCTTGCAGAACAGTCATTATCACAAAATATAAAATAAGTATTAATTATCTAAAGTATTTCTTTTTAAGGGGAGTTTTCCACTTCTACAAAAATAAAAAGTCTAGTTAAAATAGAAAATAGCTAAGTTTTCCATTTAAAATAGAAAATAGTTTACAACTACGTGTATCAAATATAACATACGAAATAAATTTTCTATTTTAAATTAAACCCACCTCTGATATGCATATAGAGAAAAATGATGTAGATGTGTTGTATGTATCCCCTACTGGTTCTGTGTATCCGCTTCTGTACACGCCACTGATTCCCCATTTTTTGCTCACAACGTTGGCGCTCCTGATAATTTTTACACCCGGTTGACATTTGACACGTCGATTTATCCAAACACAAAATACATTTTTGCATACACAACACACGAAAACCATTTTGTATCATCAATATTTAGGGCGCCAATTGTAATAACGCGCACTTTTCGCATTATTGCGGGTCAAATTTGGAAGTTTAGGAGAAAAGTTAGGTTAGGTTTTTCAGTCCCTGCCCAAGAAATACATTTTGATCATTCGGTTATACTTACGCAACAAACGTCTAAATGGCTGTCAATCACAAAAATTTTATAAGCGATTTAAGGATAGCCGTAATCTGTTCGAGCAACATGAACCGCAGTATGGAGGCCCATGCGTTTCTCTCCAAAAAGGGCTTTTTCGTCAAATCGTACGGCACCGGTGACAAAGTAAAAATCCCGGGATCTGCAGCTGACAAACCTAATATATACGACTTTGGGATATCGTACGATGAAATTTACCATGACCTGTTAAACAAAGACAAAGCGTTGTATCCTCTTCTTTGCCGTTTTTAAAATGTTTACTGTGTATATATTACGTAATTCCCTTAACCGATCCTTAGATATACCCAAAATGGTCTGTTACACACTTTAGATAGGAACCGAAGAATCAAAACTCACCCCGAACGGTTTCAAGAATGCCCTGAAAAGTTCGATATTTTAATAACTTGCGAGGAAAGGGTCTACGATCAAGTGTTGGAGTTTATGGAAAATAAAACCCCATCGGAAAACTCTATAGTGCATGTTGTTAACATCGACATTCAAGATAATCTTGAGGAAGCTACAATCGGGGCCTTTTTAATTAGTGACATGTGTTTAATGGTAGGTGTGTTTTACTCGCAAATTTATTGTATAAAATATTGAGTTTCAGATGGCAAAAAGTGACGATTTAGATAACGACATCGATGAAGTTCTGCATTCGTTTGAGGAAAAATGTTCAAGGCCTATATTGCATAGTATTGTGTTTAATTAATTTTAAGTTTACTTAATTTCCTATAATGGTGAAACAGATCCCTGAAGCTGCTTTGAACCTGTGTTCAAAACTGAAGTTATCAAAGAATAGTTTTATGGTAACTGTGAATCGTGCTGATGTA
This sequence comes from Agriotes lineatus, assembly GCA_940337035.1. Lineage (NCBI taxonomy): Eukaryota > Metazoa > Arthropoda > Insecta > Coleoptera > Elateridae > Agriotes > Agriotes lineatus. The sequence continues at coordinate 13,766,447 of OW679198.1, read as the reverse complement.
ATTATTTTAATGAATTGATACTCCATTGTAGTGCTATTAAATGCACTGCAAAATACTGTATGTATACACTACATTTTGCGTTAAAAGAAAAGAGATTTGGTTTTATACAAAATATAATGTAATTATCAAGAATTTGTTTGACCCAAATTGACCTTCAGATTAAAACTACGACCACAGAAATGGATCGACTACTTTCGATAATAATTTTTGTTTATTTGTTAAGGTTATTATCTAAATCCAATGATTCGTTGTATAATGTTACAGTAATTAGATGCAGTATTCTAATGATGTACGTCGACCAGTTGTTTTATTGTAACTTTTTGACTACATGTAAACAGTTTTATAGTTTTCTATCAAAAATAGAAATGTCAGTCGAGGCAAAAATTTAGACAAATACTGCATCGACATTTATATCTTTAGTTATGAAAATTTTGTAAGATTCTTGATGGTATGTTTATAATTGAAAATCAAAAACATTTTCGTTTCTTTTATCAACTCCTACGAATTTAATATGAAAATTTTATACCTTCAGGATAGCTTCATTTATACCCTGAACCTTAAATGATCTTCCACATAGATAAGCGTGATTGTACCAGACATTGTCCCTGATAATAAATACTTTATTTTCCACTGATCTATTATTTGTTGTTTATATCTGCGATACGAGGTATACAGGGTGTTATGGAAATGAGTGCAAATATTTTAACCCGTAATAGAACTCGCTAAACTGAACAACTTCCCCATTTATAATTTTTTCGAAACCTCCCTCAAAACTGAGTTAAAATTCAACAGTTTTACTCTAAAAATGCGTACACGCCTATGGAATAGTATTTAAATTTAATGGCACACAAAAACATTTCTTTAATATGCAAACCATCAAAAACTGCATATGTACTGATAAAACCTTTAGATAAAACACATCTGGTAACCAATGCACCTTATCAATTGAGGTAGGCAAGTTATTGACCGCGTGTTTTTTTTTTGTGCACGAACTTTGCAGTTTTAGGCTCGATCCACACTATTGGGCTGCTCTCGGTTCGATCTCGCTCCGCTCAATTTTTTATACAGTGTTAGCAATGGGCGCGACCTGAGCTTGAGCGTTACCTATAGTGTGAATGTCCCCATTGCTAACAATGTATAAATATTTGAGCGGAGCGAGATCGAACCGAGATCAGCCCGGTAGTGTGGATCGAGCCTTAATATACTTGTGTCGTTCAGCTTTAACTGAGATTTGCTTACCAAGCGGCTCGTCAAATTTAGGGGAGATAAATGATTGAGAAAATATGCGATTAAATGAAAAATTATAACTAGAAAAGCTGTTCATTTTGGTGAGCTCTATCACTGGTTAAAATTATTGCATGGACTTCCATAACACCCCGTATAAAGCAGCTCTGCAAGCTTTTCAAGTTATTTGCATATTCAAAGTGGAAAATAATACCTTGTATGCACCACGGGCATTACTTGATGTTCATAACCCTAGGGCCAGAGGCCCTCAAGCTTGTAAACTAGTCGCCCTCGAAAGAGCATTAATATCATCATAATGCCCTTGGTAAATAAATAACTATTATATTTCTAAACAAAGCATTTATTTATAAACAAAATAACTTCACAATTTCACAGCGACAAGTATTAATGTTGATCTAAGTGAGCATAGACTCTCCTCAGCTTTTCTCTCTTTTTTTTGTTCTCGTGCTTGTTGATCTTCTTCCAAGGTTTGCTCGTTGCTCCGGTTTGTAAGCTAGCTTGGCTGCAAAAAGATCACTGAGAAGTCATAATATAACAGGGTCATCAACATACCTTCCCGATGGAATTGGACCGCCTCTACCTTGCACATGCACGCCTTGGGACTGCGAGCGGAAAAATATTTTGTCTATGTCTTCAGTTGTAGCTTTATTGGGCTGGAGATTGTAATAATATTAATAGAAAATAAAATCACAAATAACTTGCATGTTACATTACTCTCAATAGTCATAAATATAATCATTGCTTATGTACTCTACTATACATTGTTCATCAAACAGAAATAGTTAAGCTACTCCCCATAAATTTATGCGTGCCCCCAGAAGTAGCCTGATTAATTCTAAGTGAAAAATTCTAACAAATTTTTGTATTTGATGCCCCCCTGTAAACAAGCTCGCCACGAGGATTCTAAAAATAATAAAAAAATACACGGTCGTATAATTGGGGCAAATTTACAGATTCCAATGCCGAATAATATAAAAAAATGAATTAGAGCTGGCAGTCTTAGTTTTCCCGTTATGATCAAATAACAAGAATTTTAGAATTACAATAGATGCCCTCTTCACCGGCCACAGGGACAGGACCACTGGCCGGATAATAACATTTCCAGTTAAACAAAAAAATGTGTCTTTTCAACGATACAGTACCTGTTGCATAATTACCAATTAAGAAGTATAAACATCACTAGCTGCAAAATCACTTCAGTATTCAAAGTTTTTGAATGTCGAACAACTTTTCTCCGGCTTACGCTGCAACAGCAAACAAACGTACTATTGTCTCACAGAAGCAACCGATTAAACTGTCGGCCGGTTAAGAGGGCTTTCACTGCATTGTTTTTTCGTTATTAGTGGATTATGTACCTAGGACAAAACTACCTCGACATTATTATGATGATTTGAAAGAAGAAATCAAATCTGATTTTTAACTTTAATTTTATTTCCGAGATATTGATGCTAACTTTAAGATGGCTATGACACCATTAAGAGGAGCTTCCTTTCTTCTTTTTCTTGATATAAGGTTTGCTACATTTACTTTCATAAATAACAGAGATATATGAAAAAGGGGATACGGAAAGTTCGTTCCCCACATTTGGTTCCCCACATTTTGTACCCCACATTTCGTTCCTGGGATATTTCGTCTCCCCACATCTCGTACCCGGAAACTTCGTTCCCGAGCGAGCTCAATTTGTCTCCTAGATTACAAGGTGTTGAAAAACGAGTGCAGCAATCGGAATACAGTTAGAAAATGAAAGATATTTTAATTAATTTATTTATGATAAGAACAAAATAAACTATTTATTAAAAATGACGGTTTAGTCTAAGTACGTATCTTCCTAATATTTTTTATAGGGCCATAATTTCTCGTTCTGAACAACTTTTCTTAGTAATTTTTTGCCGTATCATGAACAAAAAGGGTGGTTTACCTGAAAAGAAAATAATTTTGGTTAACTGTCAAGGCCGACTTGTTTTTGAAAAACTGAAAATTTTCTTAAAATTCTCTACAAACCAAGCAGGAATTATAAAGCCTATAACATTTTTATGTAAAACCAAAGAGCATATGCTCTTTGGTAAAACTAAAAATAAAATTTAGTTCCCTCTTGTAAACTCAATCCGGGGACATACTGTATATAGTTCTTATCAGTTTATTATAATAAATTAATTAATTAAAATATCTTTCATTTTTCCAACTGCATTCCGATCTCTGTACTCGTTTTTCAACACCGTGTAATCTAGGAGACAAATTGAGCTCGCTCGGGAACGAAGTTTCCGGGTACGAGCCGTGGGGAGACGAAATATCCCCGGAACGAAATGTGGGGTACGAAATGTGGGGAACGAAATGTGGGGAACGAACTTTCCACAAACCATGAAAAAGATAGCAGGCCATGTTTTATTAATCAGAAAACAAATGGACGCTTCAATTTTTATCATATTCTTCTTATATCCTTTTGGCTTTTGGCGTTGGATTTAGGATTATGTGTGTTCTTTAACTCATTTCTTCAATTCTTTTCTATTCCTTGTTAATAGTTTAATTCCATTTGGTATCTTCCTCTTACTCTTCCTATCTGTGCCATCCAGGTTTTCCTTAGCTTTACCCCTTCTTCTTTTCTTTAGCCTTCTTGCTTCCATTACTTTTCTGCATGTTTCTTCTGAATCCATCCTTAATATTTCTGTATACCAGTTTAGTCGTTTCTTTTCGATCTTCTTCTTTCTGTATTGAAACATCTTTCTTATTTCTTCATTCCCTATTCTATCCCATTTTGTTTTACCAACTATCTTTCTCAATGTTGCATTTCTATGGCTATTATTTTGAGCTCTTCCTTTCTCTGAAACGTCCAGTTCTTACGGGCATGTAGGTCTGTTGGTACTGTAACGGTGTTATTTATGATTAATTTCAATTTTTTTTCCAGTACCGATCTGCTTAGTGCATAAGAAATTTTGTTTTCTCTTCCTTACTCTATTTGCTAATTCTGCCTCTATTTTTCCATCCTAGATAATTATGCTTTCCAAATATTCATATGTTGTAACTCTTTCTAAGCTGATCCCTGAGCGTTTTATTTCTCTTTTTTGATCTTTTTCTTGTTTATCATTCATTATCACTGTTTTACTTTTATTGGTATTTTCTTCCATTTTCATCTTCTCTGTTTCTTCCACTCAGGTTTACTAGTTTCTGCATTTTGTTATTGTATCAGGCACTATCACTATGTCGTAGTCATACGTTAGACTACTCATCTTTATAGGTTCTAAGTTCTTGTATCCAATTACTGTGTCTAATGCCCTTATTCTTTTTTTGATGTTTTTCATTATTCTGTCCATAACTACAATAAACAGTAGTGAATTTAGACTGTCTCCCTGCTTTAGTCTTTTCTCCATTATGAACTAATTTGATCTCTCTCCTGCTATTTGTATTTTTTTTTACTAGTTTATACAGTGCGTAAATTAAGTATGGAAACGGTGGTGTTATTTGAATATGGCCATAGATAGACCTCTGAAATTTGGTATAGAAGTAAAACATACGGTTTTCTACTAATCTTCGTGGTCCCAATTTTTTTATCGATCGTTACGACTGCAGCATGGCCAACTTGATTATTTTTTTAAATTGAAATGGGGGCCGAAAGTACCATCACTAGAAAGCTGTTTATGTGTAGAATCCAACGATGTAGCACTTGATGTGGCAGTTTTGAAAAATAACTTCACTATACCAAATTAAAAGGTTAACAAATATTGAACGTCAAAAATTATAAATATTGTTAGAATTTGCGTAGTTAGTGAGAAAGTACCATGGAAAATCTTACAGAAAAGGAGAGAATAGAGATTCTCATGATGATAGGGTATGGTGATAGAAGACGTAGTTATGCGGAAGTATGCAAATTATTTAATGCAACATACCCTAATGGTTAAATGGGTATTCTTCATAAATTTACTGTTTAAAGTTGAAGAACAAAACAAAAGCATCCACCACCAACTAAATTTTTAGCATATCTAGCAAGCCGTTGAAAGTAATATTCTCAAAGTTTAATTTGGTATAGTGAAGTTATTTTTCAAAACTGCCATATCAAGTGCTACATGGTTGGATTCTACACAAAAACATCTTTCTAATGATGGTACTTTCGACCCCCATTTCAATTTAAAAAAATAATCAAGTTGGCCATGCTGCAGTCGTACGATCGATAAAAAAATTGGAACCACGAATATTAGTAGAAAACCGTATGTTTTACTTCTATACCAACTTTCAGAGTTCTATCTATGGCCGAATTCAAATAATACCATACTTAATTTACGCACTGTATATACTACAGTGAAATCTCCCATAAGCGGACACGCACGGTGCCAACGTTTTTGTCCGGTTATTAGAGGCGTCCACTTAAGAGAAAAATTCATTTTTATGTTTAAAAAAGTTGTATTATGCAAAGGTATACGCGCTAACAATACAGACAAGAATATAAAATAATTGAAACAAAGTTATGTAATAGTTGTTACAAAATCTAAAATACTCATTTGACGTAAGGGTTTTTCTGACTGTTTATTATACTTTCCGCATGTATTTCTAAATATTTTGACAGTTTGAATGCTTTAAAGTCATTACTTTCTTTAGCAAAGCATTTAAAAATGTTCACTGTTAATGCTTCCGTGTGGGTCTTGATTACATTCTCACAAATTTCTCTCTCTTCACAAAGTCGCAATCGTTTTCTAATTTTGCCAACTGCACATCAACGGCAGCTGATTCACCTGAAATTTTGGTTACATCATCTTCCTCGCTTATTTCCTTGTCAATGTTTATAAATTCGTCAGGGTCGACGTCTTCGATTTCTGGGATACTCCTTTACAGTTCAGCCATTACTGATAAGGGTAAATCGTTTTCTGGTTCGAATTGATTACACTGGCGTAACTTGATACCCGCAGACTCCGCGATTGCGACGGTCCTGAGCCTAGTTTTCTTATTCTTTCATTCAATAAAAGCAAGCAGGAAAAATTTTTGCTATTTTTATTTTTATCATAATAGGCTGCCCACGCAAAAGGTAAAGTAATTTTGAATTGCAGACCTCTAAAATCAAGCGACATGGATTGTTTTGTAATAATATTGCGCATAGGGTAATGAAAGTATCGAATTTCCTGCAGTCGTAACGCTGACTTGAGTTGACTTAATACCGCTCGTATTGCAAAAGAATTCTATATTTTAACAACATGATCATTAAATGTTGGATTTATGGATTGTTTTGACGCCTCACGACATTAGCTGGGCCTGCATTTTGAAGTGTCCGTACAAGAGAGATTCACAGTTTAAAAATTGTCGAAAAATGGTGTCCGTGTCCGTTTAAGAGAGTGTCCGTTTAATAGAGAAACTTTTATTAGTAAAGTTAATGCAAGCAAGTTGGTTCCCAACAAAATGTCCGTGTAAGAAAGGTGTCCGCTTATTAGAGGTGTCCGGTAAGGGAGATTTCACTGTACTCACAGTTCTTCTAAATATTTCCAGATACTTCTTCTATTCACTGTGTCAAATGCCGCTTTTAGATCTCTGAATGTTAAAAGTAGCTCCTCCCCTTCTTCTATTTTTCTTTCCATTAGATTCCTCACTGTAAATAGGTTGTCACTAGTTTGTCTAGTAGGTTTAAGTCCTGCTTCCTCATCATCCATCTTATTTTCTCTCACTTTTCTGTTTCCCTTCAATTATTCTGGTGTATAGCTTTGATCATACTGATGAAAGACGTTCAATCCTCCGGTATTTTCTGATGTCTCCGTGAGTTGTAAATTCTCCATAACCATTGTTGTCTTTTCCACGTGCTTTCCCAGTTTTTATTTTTCTTAGTGCTTCTTCAACTTCTTCTCTTATAATGGTTTCTATTTGATTTATTTCTACTTCCCGTTGATTTATATTAATTCCTTAGTGTCTAGTTGTTGTTCAAACTTCTGTGAATAGTATTCTTTCCATATTTCCAGTATTTAATTTTTGCCTATTTTGACCTGATTATCTTTATCTTTACTGCTCCGATTTCTTTTCGCTGATTTCCCCTCATTCTTCGTATTCTAGTCCAAAACGTCCTTCTGTTTATCTTATACGTTTCATTTATCCCTTTATCAAACTCCTACCAGCTTTTCTGTTTTGCTTTCTCTACTACTTCTTTTGCTCTGTTTCTTCTGTTTATATATTCTGATCCCGTCTGCATGTATTTGTTCCAAGCTTTTTTCGTTTCTTTCACTTCCTGTTTAACTCATTACTCCACTATTTTGTTCTCTTCCTTTGGTTGCCTACAGATTGCTACCATACAATGTTTCCTTGAATATTTTCCCTCTCTTTTCCAATGTCAATTCCATTATTTCTGCTTTACATCCTCTACCCTTTTGTTTTTGTACTCTCCATATTGCTCTTACTCATATCTTATGATTAGATGAAGTTCTGCCTCTTTCTCAAGATAGATTTGTTGTATATTGTTTTAAATCCTATTATGATTTTTGAATTTCTTTCCTCTGCCACAGACGCATATGTATTGTACGCTAGTATCTGGCGGTGTAGTGCTCAACTTGTCCTGTGTTCCAAGTTACAAAGTTGGAATGTACCCTTTGTGCAGCAACGATTGTGTGAGGTGTGTGTCTTGGTGATGTGTTGCCCTTGTTACTTTGTTTCTTAGCTCTGTGATTCTGAGCAGAGTACAGTTAATTTGGTGCCCAACTGTGAATGGTCTCACCAAGTCCAATCGCCAAGGTTGTGGAAAAATTCGAACCGAGGACTTGTTTAATGCAAACCTACCGTTCTACCAACTGCGCTACCGAGCTTCTATACAAACGTATATTTATCTTCCAAATTTTTGTTCCAGAATGTGTTTCCCATCAATTAATTTGTGTGGAACTAACATTTTAAATCCATATCTGCTTGTTTCCTCTCCATAGCCGCCCATACACCCTATTCCCCTGTTTTCATACATACATACATAATCCGTCCTCTTCTAGAGGTGTTGGAGCAGAAGTTTCTCCAAGCCTTTCAATCTCGTGCCATCATCTCTGTCTCTCTCCAGTCTATATTCTTTTTCTACAGTGCCTTCCCTATTTCACTGTTCCAGGTTCTTCCAGGTCTCCCTTTTTTGTGTTTCTCGTCTACTCCTATTTTCCAAATCTGCTTCACCGTTCTGCATTTGTCCAAACGCACAGTGTGACCGTACCACACTAACGTTTCTACTTTGTTCAGTACAGGTTCAACACAACAATGCTCGCCTCTGTTTTTATCCCTTCCTATTCTGGAGGTGCAATCCCCTATTATTACCTTTTCATTATCTTCTCTTACTTCATCTAGGAGTAGTTCTTCGTAGAATTCTATTGTTTTCTCTTCTTCAGTTCCTTCTACCGGTGCATATATTTGTACTATTATTATTCTTTCATCCATTTGCATCTGTAATACTTTAATTCTGGAGCTCTTTTACAATTATTCATACTCCCTCCCGTGTCATTTGTCCTGTCACCCCTGAGTAGTATAGGCTATATCTGCTTGTCAGTTTTATATTTCCATTTCCTTTTTTCTTTGTTTTGCTTATTTGTTGAGTATTTCGTTCTTCCGATCACAATATTATCCTGTTTGTATGTTCTGTTTTTATTTTGTTTTTTTAGTGCTTCTCAGTTTCATCTCCTTGTTTGTTGAATAACTTTTTTATTTTGACTGTAAAATCCTTTAAATTTCTTGCAAATTAAAATATACTTATTTTACTTTTTACATAGTCTGCGGTCTTTTTCATTACTGTTCGAAGAAACCAGCAACAAAAATGATTATTATTACGATTTCACGAAATAAATGTTTCACTTCTGAGTTGTATTGAAAAAGGATATTTAAAAAAGTTGCTCAGAATCACAAAATAAGGTAGTATAACTTCCTAAAATTTAAAGTCGATCAGAAAATAAATAAGGGAGAGACGGGGGTGTGAAGATGAGAAGTGAAACACACTGTATATAAGCAACGATATGAATTCAAAATTTTAATAAAGGCAGTAATAAAATATGCTACCTTAATAGCTCGTACTTCCCGAGGTGGGGCAATCCTATTGGTGTTGACTGCTTTTCTTCTCTCCGGCCATGTGTGGTATTCACCTTGTTGCACACCCGGTGGGGCATGCGCATATAAAAGCTTTCCATTTACGAAATCTTTCAGTATATACCGTGCCGATCGTGGGTTATCAGGCTGTCCATTGGCTGTCATAAAACCCCTATTATCTGAAATGATGGAACACTTTCAATCTCAACTACCTTTTTAAATGCTTTTTGCATGTGTGTACATGGTTTGGAATCAATATTGTGCCTTAAAAAAAAATGCCAATCAAAAATATAGCCATAGATAATAGCATCTACAAGGTGCCCCAAAAAGGAGTGGAAACTCTTCCGAATTGTCTCAACAGATGTCGCTTTATCTAAAGTGCAGCAACCAAATTAAATTTATAAATTAAGCGATACCAACTCAATTTAAAAATTATAAGTATTTGGTCGCTGTACTTTAGATAATGCGACATCTGTTGAGACAATTCGGAAAAGTTACCACTCCTTTTTGGGGCACCTGGTACTTTAACGACACCTTCGTCGCTTCCAAAAGCAACTCACAGTAACAATGTGTCTTCAATAATTACGCTTACTAAAGATCACACACAAACACAAGTGACGCTGATAACAAAAAATAATGATACAACATTGCTGCTTAAATACATATTTTTGTCGTAACTGTTGCAGTTATCATTCTCCTGGAAGGATAGAAAAGATATATTTTATTGAATTCACAGCACAAGTAGCCGTTTTCCTTAAAAAAAAATTAAATGATTGAGTCTACACTCTTCTAATAAAGCTACTGAACAGTGATGAACTGGAACAGCAAATATACTGAATGTGGGAGGTACTTTGTATAAATAACAAATACTTAAACTCACGAGGGTACAGGTTTAGCGCTAATACTGATAAAAGGCAGAAACTTCATATCACAGCTGTTTGTCACGGGGAAACCCTCTGGAGGGTTTTAACCAGCTATGCTGAATAACATCTGTTCAATATTAGTAACGGGTGTTCATTAGAATTTGTGGTCTAGTCGGCTTTGGAACTGATGAAGTCATGTCGTGCATTAAATCATAATTATGGCTGATAACTGACACTGGTGACACTGTAAGTCTATGTCAAATTCGATGTTAGCAGATTTTTTGACACAGACGCAAATCCTAACCTGCTAACCTCGAATTTGACATTGACTGACAGTGCCACCAGTGTCAGTTATCAGCCATATGATTTAATACACGATATGACTTCATCAGTTCCAAAGCCGACTAGACCACAAATTCTAATGAACACCCTTTATTTGTTATATGCTGATATTTGTCTCATTTACCATTGCGTCATTTATTCCTAATACTGACGCTGTGAAATATTCAATAAATAAATAATAATTATTATTATTATATCCAACGACACAACAATATAGCAAAAATAATCCATCAACAACTAAGCAAAAGCTAAAATCTTATATAATCTGCCATTCCATACTACTACTACATACTAAATTATATTGAGGCCGATAAATAAGTACAGCTATTATTATCAAAGTTAATATATCAGATAAATAAAAAAAAAAGTGGATGAAAACCTCTACAGAATGTCATCATTCGGAAGTGATGTAAAGCCGTGGGTCCCATGTTACTACAATGTGTAGCATGTAAAAGATCCCTTGCTAGGGTTGGAACTCCTTAGTCTCGGTAAAATTCCAAGTAGGACTAAGGTACCTGGTACTCTGCATGCCTAGATCTTGTCCACAAGGTTGGCAAAAAGGGCCTATAAAGGCTTCCTTGCTAGACAAGAGTCTCCCCAAAAATACTACTACTACTACTACTAATATATCAGATAGAATAACCTATAATGAATTAAATAAGGAAGTCATCATCGTAGATGCCATTGTACCTCTAAATAATAATATACAGAGAAATTTTCTTTACTACGAACACGGCAGACGTTATGTCGAATTTACAAATGCCGAGAATTTGACGTTGACAGTTCGCGTATTTTATCAGTAGATAATATTTGCTGTAATTTCTATCTTAAAATCGAAGTACGAAGCAAAGGAACAGTGCAAATTGTAAAATGGTATTATCAGGGTCCAACGGTCCGGGAAATTCAAAATTCTTTCACATTTGGATAGGCGTTCTTCATTGTTATCAACGTTACATAGAGTTATTTCAAATTTTGGATATTTCTCCCCAAAAGCACAAAATACCTAATGTTCCCAACGAAGACAGGAATTTAAAAGGGGTTTGTATTACCGCTAATGACTATCCAGATTATTCATTTAAATAAATTGCAGTAGATTTACCTGCGATATTCTTCCCGATTGATGAAATTTTGTGAAACTGTGACAAATTCCAAAACTTCCTCTGGAAAGTCGTTGAACGGGTGGGCGCGAGAAAACCTGCATTTTGAATCCCGGACCGAGTACCCCAAAAACTTAAGTGTTTCGATAGGAATGCTGGGTGAAAACATGAGCAGTCTATTTTTTATTGATGGAACCCTAATAACTGGCCCTAAATACATGAACTATTACTACAGCAGCAAATCATTTCAGAAATTTGACGTATAGCGGTGCGAGATTTAATGAATATCTGAACAATACATTCCCAACTAGACTGTTGAATGGACGAGGAACCATTTTATAACCAGTTAAATCTGTAGATCTCTCTCTCAATGATTTCTTCTTATGAGGCCACATAAAATCGAAAATTTATTGTTTTTCGGATAGTACAACTAACGATTTCAAGATGTTTAAAAAGTAAAGAGGAGTACTAGCACTAATACGTTGGCTAATATGCGAAAAAGTTTCTATGACCGTTTAGGATATTGTTTAGAGCAAAGGCAGGTACTTCAAACACGAGCAAATTTAAACTTCTTGAATTTTGTTGTTTGAAATAAAAATAGTTTTACTTTTGTTTACATCTTTTTTTTACTAGAGTTAGTTTGTTCAAAACAAAATATTTCTTTCTTCAGAATGCTTTTACTTTGCGAACTACCTTCTTTTACTTTACAATTAATCTCTAAAAATCCTGTTTTTTAACTCTGAATTAATCACAGCATAATAACACAGTACCTCATACCTCTATCTGTGATACATATAATAATTAATTAACAAAAATTACACTAGACGTGGATGCCTCGTCTGCGTTGAACAATTACTTAAACAATCAACGCAGACGACCCATGGATTAATATCATTAATATCAGAGTACCTCAGATCGACCCTCCATCGGTCTTGGCGTCTTTTTAGGCAATCGTAAATTCGCTTTGATTTATTCGTGTTCGCAGTTCATGAATTTTCACTGTATGCTACTAAAGTTAATAAATATTATATCTAGAACTAACAACAGACATTAAGGTGGCTAAGGAAAACTCATGCATATCTAGAGCGGGGAAGGTGAATTTTTCTTTACTCCAACAGTATCTATTTGTTGAAATACACATATACTGTTTGAGGCTTCCGCGGTTACTCGAATTATTTTTCTTAACATAGAATCTCTAAGAGTTTTTAGTATGACTTTCAGTCTGATGATGCGAGCTCCAAGGTCTTGCGAAACATTAGTGAATATGGATGCACAAACAGCAACAAGGCCAAATCTGCCTAAGTATCCTCGTTCTCAAGGAACTCAAACAACACGAGCCACGAAAGAGCATCCCATCGTGCGGATCCTCAAGTTCACAAGGTGCAAGGTATATTAAGGCAGAAAATGCTGGGTGTTTATCCACAAATACTACGCAGTCGAAATTCTATGTTAAGAATAGATACACACATAATCAAGGAATGCTCAAAAAAATATCAAAATAGTAAGAAATTGTAGCATTACACAGGAATTTGAAAACATCAATTACTATTATAAATGAAAAATTATGAATGTACCGTAATTAGTCCTCACTGCCCTTTGCTCATTAAATGATTGTGGTCATCAATGCTTGTAGTAATTAGAGCATTACCATCAACTTTTTTAGCAGGTAATTGGGTATATTGTTTTACCAGGACTAGTTTACAATTTTTTTTATTGAAAATGTTTGTGGTTTTTCTAATAGTTTGATCAAGTTGATATCTAAGATCAGGTATTGCTTTATCCTGTTCGCATTGAAATTGGAATTCTATAAGTTTTGAAGCAATAATAGTGAAAAAGACAATAGCTATGTGTATAGAGCAGAATTGAGATGAGAAGACACCAGTAAGTGACGTCATATGCGCCGTCGGCTATCATTAACCTTTAGTCATTGGCAGCGTTTATTTGTTTTTGAAAAGGGGTCACAACATCGCAATTCAGAAAATTTACAAAAACTACATAATAAAATACACGCGCCACACTTAATCGAACAAAGCTCACAAACAAAACTGAGACAACAGTAAACAGCCAATGTTTGTCCGCGTTTTGCAATCCAGGTAGAAAAATTTATAAGTATTATTATTATTATTATTATTGGTAGTAGAAAGGCAGCTTTAAGCTGATATATCCACATATAATACATGATATTGCATTATGTTGTATCATGTTTGTTAATAGTTAGTTGTTTTATTGTATTGTATTTGTGTTAGTAGTATTGTTTGCAAAATTATTGTTCAGTCTATTTTTAAATTGATTTACGGATGTGGCGTTAGTTACTTCTTCAGGTAATTTGTTCCAGTCACTCACTACGCGATTACACAGGAAATTATGTCGAGGATTAAGTTCTGCTCTGGTTCTTAACAGGTGTATCTTGTCCTCGTAAATTGGTTCTTGATTGGAGTTTGAACATAGATTTTAGCTCTGGGCAGTCGTAATAATTGTTTAATATTTTAAAGGTTTCAATCAAATCACCACGTTGCCGACGTTGTTGCAGTGTTGGTAGTTTGAGCAGCTCAAGACTATGTGGGTACTCGAGTCTTCTGAATCCTTGTGGTAGTTTAGTAGCCGACGCTAACGTCAAAGAGAAGGTTACCCCTTTACTTACATAATGGACCCTTTTGACACAAAATCAACTTTAGCGCAGCTATGACGCTGGTGTCTTTTCATTTCAATCTTGCTCTACTTAGGCATTGAAGGTTAACTTTTTAACGTGAATGTGAAATTTAGTTATAAATAGCAAATAAACCACATGAGGGATAAAAAGGAACTTGTGCCGTGGAGCATATTGTTTTTTAAATCGAGAAATTGTGAAATAAAAATAATGAACCAACCAACTCTTGTAAGTTATTTTGATGTTTTCTGTCACCAAACTTCAAATAGTCGGAAAACAATGGATTATTCCCGAACTGATTACCTGATAAGCGCCCGTGGGCTGCTTACCAAGCGACAAGCGCCCTAGGGATGATTATCAACCCCGTGGATGGTGTCATAATTAGAAACTGAAATGCAAGAAACAAGCAATTTGAGTTTTTTGGCATTGTTAGATCAATTTTAAATCATAATTCGTATACGGGTTTCGCATAATAATCTCCAAAATATAAACACGGGCAACACACTTACATATAATTTTGCTCGTGCCAAGAATCATCGTGCTGGTTGCCCTTAGAAAACTGCCCTCGGGACAGTTTTCATTGCAACCACCACTCGCCCTTGTTATATTACTATTGATAATTTTGACGTTCTTCACTGTGGATTTAAAAAAAATTATATTAAATAGCGATAAGGTGGAGTTGTTAAGTTCTTTGAACACTTCCAACAAAATTGGTACTTAAAAACAGAAAGATATGCCCAATCATGATTGAAAAAGATAATGCCTAAATTTAATTTAAAAATACAGCTACATAGATATGTATAATTTCAATATATAGATATTAAAAAAATTATTTGGGAAGGATAACGTCCAAATTAAGAGAAACGACATATATTATAGAAACCACCAAAGATGAGCCCTGCGTCATCACACGCTGAATTTAGTAACGACAAACATGCGTGTACATTTGTTCACAAACTCCATGCGCACAACAGTGATAGCATTACAATAAGCGTGTGTTATGATTAAAGTGCTTATTTGATTAAAGTAGTTTGTCACATACGCGCGTCGTCACTAAAACGTCAACTGTCAAATAATATTTGTGAAGCCTTGTTCGTTTTTTCGGCGTTTTATAACTACTTTTTCAGGTTATTATTTACGATTTGATACAAATTATGTCTATGAAAGGTAAAACGTTACGTTCGCAATCTCAGCAGCTCTTATTAAATGTATTGGATTACTTCGAACGAGAGAAAGAAAATGGGGGTCAGTAGTAGAGATGGACGGGTTCTGGATCACTTCAAGGTCACCGATTAGACTCTGACAGACTTTCACTTCTGGATATTGCGCAACATGTTCTGGGTATTGTGCAACATCAACCTCGGGGCAGAGCCCAAGCCGCCATATTGTGGGGCCCTAGCCGTCAGCGGGGCGGGGTGGTGGGGGAAGGGGAAAAGGTGGTTTGCTACGGGTTCTGGATATAAATGTCAAAGTTCACATCGCGCGGGGCAGAGCCCTAGATTCGTAATATTGCGTCAGCCGCCGGGGTCCCCATGTTCAAGTATATATTTTCGGGTAAGATATTGCGCAACACCAGCCTCGAGGGGCGTGGCATCTTCGTTATCTTGAGTGTCATCTTGCCATCGTGGAAACCGGGTAAAAAGTTACTAGATGCGAATAACATCAACCTCGGGAGCCCCGTGTTTCGGGTAAAAAATGCAGGAGTGGACAACGTCGCATCAGATTTGTGCATTACTAGGCATTCCAGTTGGGACCCCCATGCTCACGTTAGAAGGAAAGGTTCAAGGGTATCAGATTTTTGTATAACTGGGCATTTAAGGTTCTTGTCTCGCTGCGCGGAGTGAGAGGGGTGGAAGGGGGAAAGGTGGTTCTCTACAGACGGTAGAAAGTGAAAGTTTTTTCCTGTTGTAACTTGTTATTTAGTTTAGTCTGTGCGCAGCCGTTGATTATTGCGGATGAGAGATAGAAATGTGTATTGAAGACATAAGACTAAATCTTTTACCATTTGAAACACGTTTACTTACATATTCCAACTGGGTCAACAGTGTGGTGTTACCTGCTTCTCTAGCCCGCGCCGGATTTTTTTATTTTAACATCGAGGATTATGTCGAGTGCTTTGTATGTCACGTGGTAGTTCATGATTGGAAAGAAGGTGACGATCCGCTGTCTGAACATATTCGTTGGTCAACAACTGCTTATTTGCAAGACTACTTTGGGAAGAAAGGAAGAAGCAATTTGGGTACGACACAGTTGACACATCACAACGATGACGTCGTCTTCAAGCACCAGCATGAATGTTAGTGGGGAGTTTCTAGAAAGAACTAAAAATAGAAAATCTCCTCTCCTTGTGGATGAAGAAACCCAATCGAGACGACTGGAAAGCTGTAAAAGTCATCTGATTTACAATACTGTGTACATGTTAAGCGAGGAACAGGACCACAACAAGTATGTTGAAGTGGGATTTGATATTTTTTCAAATCTTCAGCCTTCTATAAAAATCGGCTGTTTGGGGTGTTCCGATATTTTAGAATGTGCTATGTTATGTAAAGATCGTCGCAGCTGTGTGAAAACGACAACTATTTCTGCCGACAAATGGCAAAGTAAACTTGCTAATCGTAAAGCATTTTTTCTACGAAGCGCGTTAAATGACTTTGAGAACGAAGATAATAAAATAAAAGAAATAGTGTTTGGAACGATGTATCGTTGCCGGTTGTATCGAAGCGATTTTGTAGAACTGTTTAAATTAAAAGACGTTATTAATTACCGTTTGGAACTGTTGCATTCTTTCGCTTTGCCAGCTTTCTATAAAAATTTTCTTAAATTAGTGTCCGAGCTCACGGAAGAGGAGACGGGGGAAAGGATCATTAGTGACGCGTATTTAATTCTAAACAGCGAATTAAACAGTAATTACCAGAATATTTTGTGCGTGTTGGAAATTCTTTCCTTATATCCGGAAAATTTATTTGAAGCGGTTAATACGTTACGAGGCTCCTGGTAGGAAAACATGATGCAATCTTCCGCAAAAACACGTAAGCAAAATGAAAAGCTGTTAACCTCGTATATTGCAAAACTGGAAATGTTAAAGAAAGACTTGAATAATTACTGCGTAAAAATACGTGTTTTTAAGCAGTTTCGGAATTTATCTATAAATAATCGAAAACAAATAATACGCAACAGTGGCATCGAAGCGGCCGGTTATCCAAGATGAATATAACTTCGTTTTTGTTGCTGTCCCTGCTGACACCCGAAAAGGACATAATTATCTCTAAACCTGTTTTGGCAAGCGAGCTTACATTTATCCCGAGCTTGCTAACGACACTGCTCCATTGCCAGCCTACAATGAATCGTTTTGGCCTAAAAGATGGATGCCCATGACCTTGGATCACTTATCAAATGGACACGAAGGTTTTGTTTTTCGAGCGAATTTAAAACATCGATTTAGTAATGAGACGGCCTCCTTTCTCTTATATAAAATTCGTTACAAAATTAATAATGCGCTCGAGGAAGTACATTGGAAAATGGAAATATGGAACCGTTCACTTAGCGGTATGAAAAACTGTAGCGACTTCGTTCCGCATATTACATTTAATCACTATTATGTTGTAGAGCTTATATTATCTATAATAGTATTAGTATTAATTGTGTTGTGTTCGTTAGTAAGTTATACTTTTTATAAAGAAGTAATTCAATAAAAGAGTTTTTAAAAAGTATTTTTTATTTATTTTTAATAACTATACAAGATCATTCTTAGATATCCACGAATTATGGCTATTATCAAAACCTAACCATTTAACGAGCAGCTGACTTCCTTTTTTTCTAACTACCTTTTCTACTAGAAAAATGCTGGGATGTTTTGTTTTCTGCAGCTCGTATTCGTAAAATGCGCCTTTAATTTCCTCGCCGTTTTCGTCTTCTAAAATGTATGTCCTTCGATTGGTAAGGCAGACTTTTACAACTTTAAAAATTTCGTTGCTCCATGTAGGCGTGTATCCTTTAGCGAACGCCGCCCGATGCTTGCTAACCCTTACGCGATCGCCAGCGTAAAATTTTTGCACCATTTTTATATGACTGTACGCTCTTTTAAAAATTTCGGAGGCGTTACTTTTATTAACGGCTTCCGGTTTGTATCCAATTGTTCTGTGTTTTGTCGAATTATATTTCTTTACAATTTTTGGCAATAGATGTAGCCACTTGTACGATCCTTGCAAACTAAACTGTTTCCACATCATATTCTTGAGTGTGCGATTCAATCTTTCTACTATGCTGCTTTTTAGATTGGAATAACTGCTGTAATGGTTGACGCCGAATTTCCGCATTAAATTTTGAAACTCCTTGTTATAAAACTCTTTGCCCATATCTGTTTGCAAGTTTTTAGGCGCAGTTTTAATAGATGAAAGCACTTTTTTCATTGCTTCAGCAACAGCTTGGCCGGTTTTTTGTTTAACGGGAAGTGCCCAAGCGTATTTTGAAAACGCGTTGATCACCACTAAAATATATCGATAGCCTTTATTTGTTTTTGCGTAGGGTATCATTTCCACCAAATCGGCTTGGAATAAATCGTTTAGTCCCTTTACAATCACCCGTCTTCGTTTAAAATTTTTTCGAGCTGGTTTATGTAATTCTTCGACAACTTCGTCTTTAGTAGCTCCCATGATGGTTAAATTGCATAACGAACTCGCAACAGAATAGGTGTTTTGAGTTTGGTTTGTGCTTTGCGCTTATTTTATCGCCTTCGTTTAGTTTAGTTCCAATGAGGTCTTCCTTATTAGACTTCTCTACGCCGTTTATGGATATTTTCGCATCTAGCGGTGTCCAACTAATATTCGAAATAGTTGCAGCCGGTAGTTTATATATGTATTCCAAAGTTTCATTAGCAATTAAAAGTCGATACTGCCCATTTCTATCGGCGTTGAGTGCCATAATGTAAAAAATAGCGCTGCGACTAACTGACTTAAGCTCGCCCTTGTAAGTTTCTATCTTCTTTGCCACATCTTCAATATCCTTCTTAGAAGTTTCCATAATTTTTGTCGCATCTTCAACAACTGACGCAATCTCTTTCTTAAAAGTTTCTACCATCTTTGTCGCATCTTCGGCCACATATATTTTCGTTTGTTCTACACCCGCAGAATGGTGATGCTGGTGTAGATGTCTACCAAATTTATCTATAGGCATATTTCGCCCCGAAAGTCCGCTACTATATGACGAGTTGTGACGCTTAACTCGCTATTTATTTTATAACCTTAGCGGTTCTTAAAGCGTCAATGATACTAACAATTTCGTTATCGTGACCTGTGTGTCCAGCTGCCTGGGAGGCAAGTAATATACGCAACCGATTCACTAATGAGTTGGGATCCTTCCAAGGAACATATTCCACTTTTTTGTCCGTCACTGTTAGTAATCCCTTGCCGCGCCGTGGTACCTTCGTCGCTGGTCTGCCAGGAGCTTTTATGGTTGAGGAGGCAGTTAGAGGTCGTACTATTTTCATGTATTTAGTCCCTGCGTTACCGCTGATTCTTTGTATGGGGTCGTAGTTTACACGATTTGCGGCGGAACGATCCACTAAATCTAGATATTGCTCTAAATCTGCGTTTTTGTATATATTATTTTGGTTTCTTTTTAAACATCAATTCGTAAAATCCTGGAGTGCCTTTGTAGATTATTCTGTTGCCGTGGTCCGTAATAACAATATCTTCGCCCTCGAACTTGATTTCTTTATTTCCTATTGCAAACTTATCTCTCTCTACGTCGAATCGGACTCCGTAGTGCAAATCGTACTTGTCCTCAGTATCTCGTATCATTCCTTCCACGTATGTGCGAGCTAACCCTTGAAATTGTTCTAAATATTGGCCAAGAACTTCCGGTTGCAGCATTTGTTGGATGGTTTCTCTGGCCGCTTGTACAGCACCTTCTTCTGCTGCCGCCTCCGCAACCTCCGTTTGCAACTGCTCATCGTATTCCTCTACTGGTTGACTCTCGGATAATACATGCGTAGGCAAAAATCGAGGTGTGGAGGTGTGTGATGGCCCCGGTGTGGAAGTGTATGATGATCCGGGAAGGAAAGAAACTTTGCCTGGGGTGCCTATCGCTCGCGGACGGGGCAAGATAGAGGGTGTGGATACTCTACGTTTAATGGTTATTGGCAAATAATCCGCTTTTGGTTTGCCCACTGACGCGCCTTCTTGCTTTATAGTTGTTAGCAATTCGGCGAGCGGTTTGGAAAGGGGTTTGAATTGCTCCGCTAAAATCGTTTGGGATTGGGCAATGTCTGCTTTTAAAGCCGCGTATTTTCTTTTTACGGCTTTTCTAGTTTTAAGCAACTCCCTAGCCAAACGCTTATCCATCTTTCGTTTGTGGATGTCCGACAGCCACTGAGTCCTTTTAAAAACTGGTTTTAATTATATATTTTAAAGTAACAATCGAATCCTTTCCTATATCTTCCCAAATTCATTTCGCTATCTTTATCTATAACTAAAAATCCATAACTGTTGTTCCAACAATACGCGCATAAATCTTTAAACTGCTCAAAAGTCATGTCGACGTTAACGTGATCGTCGTGTATGTGTTTTAGATTGGTTTTGTCTTGTTGAAAAACTACAATAAGATTTGCGTTATCTCTAATAAGTCGTTTAGGAATAGACGAATACGTTTGGCACAGATAAAAACAATCGATATTTCTATGTCGCCCGAAACAAAAATAATCCCTAATTATGCTTTGACTATCGCAAACCACGTCGTCGAATATGATGACAGAATTAGGTTTTGCATCTTTAGGTTGTTCAATTACAGACCCATCGAGATATTCATACAACCCAATTTCTTTTATGGGTTTTAGAAGTTTTCTCAGGTACTGGTATTTTGGTTGATCCAGAGATTTACAATATAAATAAATGTTTTCGAATCGTAAACCGTTTGGATGTTCTAACAAGCTGATCATTATATTAGTTTTGCCGCAGTTAGATCTGCCAATAATAAGGCCTCTTTTACATCCTTCTCCCAATAAGACGCTGTGTTTTCGATATTGTTGGGCTAACGCGCTAGCGTCGTGATTTACGATCGGTAGCGATTGACTCTGTTTCTCAATCTTAACTTTTCTCATTTTTTACCACCACCACCACCCGTGATGTGTACATTAAAAACTGAGCCCACCCTACCTAGTACCGAAATTATATAAGTAAAATTTCTTTAAAGTGTATGCAGTTGCGGCGTAACTATCGCACGTGTAATATGAAAGAAGAAAGTATTGGTCGCCGTCGTCGTCGTCGCCTTCGTCGAGGAAGAAAAGGTCGCGGTGTATTAAATACGCTCATAGATCAGTTGCCGTTTGAATTGCACGTGCCGGGATATAGATTTTGCGGTCCGGGCACTCGTCTAAAGAAACGACTTGCACGCGGAGATCGAGGAATCAATCAGCTGGACGAGGCGTGTAAAGAACACGACATCTCGTATTCGCAACATCAAGATCTTCAAAGACGACACGAAGCAGATAGAATACTTGCCGACAAGGCGTGGACACGTTTTCGTTCGAGAGACGCAAATTTAGGGGAAAAGGCGGCTGCACTAGCTATAACCGGTGTTATGAAAGGAAAAACTAAGCTGGGGATGGGAGGCCGTCGGCCTAAAAAAAGTGGTGGCGCTATAAGCTTTAAGAGTGCAGTTACTCGCGCTAGAAACCGGCTCAAAGAAAATAAAGGGCGCCGCAACAACTTATTGGCGGCCTCTAAACTGGCTCTAGGTTCAATCGCGAAAAACAAAATTACGCAACCAAGAAGTAGAATAATAAAAATTCCTAAAACGGGCGGTTTTTTACCGCTCATCCCCATATTTTCCGCATTAAGCGCTCTTGGATCATTGGGAGGGGGAGTTGCGGCGGTCGCCAAAGCTGTTGGAGATGCCAAAAGTGCTGCCAAAGATCTAAAAGAAAAGGAGCGGCATAATAAGACGATGGAAGCAATACCCCTTGGAAAAGGTTTACATTTGGCGCCCTATAAAAGAGGTTTCGGATTATACTTGAAACCGTATCGACTAACAAAAAACTAACTGTGAAGCTGTCTCGACGCGCACTAACAAACGTCGATTTAATTAAGTACGCAAAAATATTAAAAATTCCATATTTTAGGGGTGTATACATGCGTAACGATTTACCTTTAAGGATTCGTGAGAACGAAGCCGGTATTGTAAATTTAGACGATAAAGTAGGCCCGGGTACTCATTGGACTGCTTACGTAAAACGTAGTAAAAATATTAGATACTTTGATAGTATAGGGCATTTAAAACCACCCCTAGAATTAATAAAATATTTTCGTAGCGACGGCGGCGGCGGCAGCAAGAATAAGATTACATATAATTTCGAGAGATATCAGGAGGTAAATTCTTATAATTGCGGACATCTTTGTTTACAGTTTTTATATAGCTACTCAAATTGACTTTTACCGGCAGTTTACGTTCGATTCTCGAATGTAGCATTTCACAATGTCTTTCATTTTTACGCTTACTGGAAGATCGTCCGTTTTAAGTTCCGATTTCAATCCCCCGATTTTCCTGGACGAAGAAAACGAGTACGTTATGGGTTTACTTAGTTTTGAATCCTACAACACCATACCTAACGTAAACAAATTTAACAATAGTTTTCAGCTTACCGGTCGGCCAGAAATCGTGCTACCCGATGGAGCATACGAAATTAACGATATCAATGAATATATTCAAACGCAGCTCAGCCGCGAAAACCATGAATCGGTTTCAATAAGAGGTATTAACAGCACTATGAAAACCCGAATTAAATCCTCTCACGAAATAGATTTCACATCGGAGCGCTCAATAGGACCATTGTTGGGATTTGAAAGATCAAAGTATAAAGCCGAAAAAACCCACACGTCTGAAAATGTAACAAACATCATGAATATAAATTCCATATTAATCCACTGTAACGTGGCTTTAGGTTCCTATAAGAATGGCACACCGGGTCATATAATTCATCAATTCTTTCCTACCGTGCCGTCTGGTTTTAAAATAGTGGAGTCTCCAAATCCGGTTGTCTATCTCCCGATAAGCACAAAAACAATTACAAACATAACGATTAAAATACTCGATCAAGACGACAAACCCATCAGTTTCAGTTCGGAAACTGTAACGGTAGGTTTGCATTTGAAGAAGGTGTAATGGGTTTTCGATTTAATTCCTACTATCCCGAGCATCCGATCGCCAATAATAGCCCATTGTTAAAAACATATAACAAGCGACGCACCAAGTGTTTGAAGATCAGTAGGAAGTCAGCGCCCGATCGGTTGACAAAGAAGAACCAAGCGTTTCTCAAATCGCTCGGCTTCTAGTTGTTGACACAATGAGTATTTTAAATATTGGCGAAAAAGTTCTTGTTGACAATTCAATTGTTAGCAAGGAAATACATACCCACCAACCTTATACTAATCGCTTTGAAAACAACGATGAAATTCGCATACCGATTCAAGAGGATATGTCAACTCTTCCCGGTTTAAGCTACCTATACATAGAAGGAAAACTACAGAAATCTACGGGAGTGCCTACATTAACCGCAAAATTCGTAAATAACGGAATTGCCCACCTATTTAACGAAATTAGATATGAAATGAATGGAATCGTAGTAGATTCGGTAATTAAACCCGGTATCGCGTCTACAATGAAAGGTTATGTCTCGTACACAACCGACGATGTTAAAAAACTGCAAAACGCCGGATGGCTTCCGCAAGCGGGCGACTCAGTAACAGACGCATCCGGCAATTTTAATGTTTGCGTACCACTGAAAATGTTGCTGGGATTCGCCGAGAATTACGGCAAGGTAATACTAAATATCAGGCAGGAATTGGTCTTAATTCGAAGCAATACCGACAATGACGCCGTAATTAGTACAGACGATACCGAAGTTATTAAAGTCACAATTGAAAACATTTATTGGAAAGTTCATCATATTACTGCGGGTCTTGCTCAGAATTGACCTGTTGCTAACAAATCAAAAAAATATCAGTCATGAAGTGCATTCTACACCTAAAATAACAGACCACTCAATTATTTCTGTGAATCTCAAGAATGAAGTGTCCAGTGAGAAGTATAGATCCGTGAAATTCCGAAACTACAAAAACATGAACATGACCAGTTTTCAGCTTCAATTAATAGATATGACATGGCCTTTAAGTACAAATGTAAATGATTTGGCTAATGCTTTGGTAGAAAAGTTGTTATCTGCATTAAATGAATTTGCTCCGGAACAACAGAAGATTATATATGGAAAATGGGGAAGCCAAAAATGGTGGAATGATAAAACTAATGAAGAAATAAAAGTGAGAGACCAATTGTATAAAAGAGCGGTAATAACTAAAACGGAGGAAGATTGGCAGAAGTATAAACAGCAAAGAAATAAAGTTGTAACGATAATACGAAA
This sequence comes from Agriotes lineatus, assembly GCA_940337035.1. Classification (NCBI taxonomy): domain Eukaryota; kingdom Metazoa; phylum Arthropoda; class Insecta; order Coleoptera; family Elateridae; genus Agriotes; species Agriotes lineatus. The sequence goes on along the minus strand of OW679198.1, from coordinate 13,741,835 downwards.
TACAAAGGTCAATTACTACAATGAAAAAATAGACCAAGTAAAAAACAATGCTTCGGAAATGTGGAAAACACTTAAAACTCTGTTAGACTCGAAAGGAAGTGAAAGCTTTAAAAATCAAATATTCTTTGATCGAAAATTGGTGATAGACAGAGAAATATGTGAGCATTTCAATAAGTTTTTCATAGACAGTAGCAAAGAAATTGCACAAAATATAGCTCGTACTAAAACGCTTAACAAAACTGTGGAAATGATAAGTGTCCGAAGTAAAATGGAGAAATTCAGTAAACTAGAAATGTGTGACCTAAGGAAAATTATAACAAAAATGAGGACCAAGGAAAGTAGCACAGATGGCATTACTGTTAATTTACTTAAAGCAGCATTTGAAACAATTGGTGATAAAATTTTAAATTTAGTTAATTGCAGTTTGGAATATGGAAAATTCCCAGATAACTGGAAGACAAGTACTGTTGTGCCTATAGAAAAGAAACCTGCAACTATACGCTGTGAAGAGTTTAGACCCATTAATATGGTTCCATCATACGAAAAATTGTTAGAACTTTGTGTTAATGAGCAAATAGTGCGTTATATCGAAACAAACAACATTCTTACAGACTATCAAGCTGGTTTTAGAAGTAAAAACTCGTGTGAGAGTGCTTTGCAGAGTGTGTTGTTTAATTGGAAAGGTGCTCTACATGACGGAAAACTGATTGGTGTAGTGTTTTTGGATTTCAAACGTGCCTTTGAAACTATAAACAGGGACATATTGTTGCTTAAAATGGAAAGATATGGTTTTGGACAGCCTATACTGGAGTGGTTTAGTGACTATTTACATGGCAGAAGTCAAATGACAAGGTATGGAGATGTATCATCTAGGGAACGAACAGAATACGGCGTGCCTCAAGGGACGGTGCTCGGTCCGACGCTTTTTATATTATATATTAATGACATTGTAAGAGTAATTAGTAAATGTAAAGTACAGTTGTTTGCTGATGATACAATAATTTATGTAATGGGAGATAAGGTGGATGAAATAATAGATATTCTAAATAATGAATTAAAAAATCTATTAGAATGGTTAAATAATAATTCACTACAACTTAATCTTGAAAAAACAAAAATGATGATAATAAAAAATAAAAATTGTACGTTGGATTTTAGTTCAGATAATGTTGTGAAAATTAATAATAAAAATATCGAGAGAGTAGCTCAATTTAAATATCTAGGTTGTATATTAGATGATACTTTGTCATTTTCTGAACATTTTAAATATATCACTAATAAAATAGCAAAAAAGGTAAATGTACTGGGACGTATGTCAAAAAATTTAAGTAAATGGGCAAAATTAACAGTATATAAAACAATTATTGCTCCCCATTTCTATTTCTGTTCTTCATTGTTATTCCTGATGAATGTCACACAATTAGATACACTTCAGAAAAAACAAAATAAAGCTCTGCGTATAATTTTAGGCTGTAACAGGTATACTAGAAGAACTGATATGCTAAATGCTACTAATTTGTTAAGTGTAAGACAGGCTGTTACATATAATACCATGGTATTTATATTTAAGATGTTAAATAATAGGTTACCCGAGCATCTGCTTAGTAACTGTAAATTTGTTAGAGATGTGCATGAGCATAACACCCGTTCAAGAGATAACTTTTACTTATCGAAAGTTAGTTCTAACGTAGACAAAAATTCCTTGTACTATAAAGGGCTAAAGCAATATAATGAGTTACCTGAGCATGTAAAAAACTGTGATAACCTTGTTAAATTTAAAAAAGCTTGTGTTACCTATATTAAAAGTTCTATTGTACTGTAGGTTAAGTTTTTCTTAGTTCTTGTGTGAATATGTTATGTATTTATTTGCTAGCTATTTGCTAATAAACAAAGATTATTATTATTAGAATTAGCTTTCACTAAATACATAGATCAGAATATCGACACCCCGGTGACGTTTAGGTGTTGGCAGCTTCATGTAGTTTCGGCCGTAAATCAAGCTACTCAACATTCGCACGCTATTGCCACCAGCACAAAATTGGAAACTCCGCGACACATTATAGTGGGTTTTCACACAAATCGCGAGGGTCAAATAGATAAAAACATGAGCGAATTCGATCATTGCAATATTAAAAATCTCAAAGTTTATTTAAACACAGAAAGGCGCCCTTACGATAATTTAAATATAGATTTCCAAAAGAATCATTATGCAACCCTATATCAAATGTATTCACAATTTCAATCTACTTATTATAATAAACGCGATGAACCGCTATTTTCTCCAAACGAGTTCAAAACGAAAGCGCCTCTCATCGTTGTAGATTGTTCTAATCAAAAAGACTACCTGCAGGCAAATGCCGTAGTGCTTAGATTAGAATTTGACACCGCAAACAACGTTGCCCCCAATACAACTGCGTACTGTTTAGTTTTGCACGACAGAGTATTTACCTACAACGCTCTCACTAAAGCAGTTAAACAATTGTAATCAGCAGGAGCAGCAGCAGCATGTTTGTCATATTAGATTTGCAAGGTTTTAAGATATCCGAAAAGAAGTTTTCGCCAAAGGAATTAGCTGCTTACGATGGAGACGCCGTTTCGCATTATATCTTCAGGGCTCCGCCGCATTTAGAAAAAGAAGCAAAATGGCTCATGAACAATCACCATTGCATTAATTGGAACGAAGGGTTTACTCCGGCCTTTATGTTTCCGAAGATCCTTCAACGACTTGTTCGAGATGCCGATGTAATATACGTAAAAGGACGTGAAAAGGCCACATTTTTAAGAAATTACATTAACAAACACATCGTCGAGATAAAAAAACAACCAGCACTGTCTGCTTCAAAACCGGCCTGCATGCATCATTCGCAATCTTTTTGTTACTGCGCCTTATCCAATCTTTATCATTTACACAAACACTATGTGATGCAATATGTATCTGCTCCCGAAATGTATAATTAAAGGTAAATAAAAAACAATAACAACTTTTATAAACGTGTTTTATTTTACATTTCTATGGAATAATGGCCTCATGGGATGGTATCTATTCTATTTTCTAATATATGGCGTTTATCATCTAAAGCACTAAGAGCTACCTTAGCCTGCCTTACACTATGTACATTATGCTTAGTAGATGTTATTAAATTTTGATTTCTGTAAATTTCGACTTCGTCCTGCAAACATTTCAAGTAATCGTCAAAGCAGATTGTATTTTTTACCACACAACTCTTTACACCTTTTGCTTTTTTTACTACTTTGGTTTTGTTGGTGTTACTGTCCACCTTGAGGCCGTAAAGTTTACTCTTCAAGCCCACAAATTCTGTCATTATTTCCCCATTATTTTCGTCCTTCATCAAACCTAACACTTTTTTGTTTACTCTAGGGATTCCAAATACATTATTTTCCGGATAATCTGAAGTGTCAAATTTACGTAAATCTTGCTTTATAATCTCGTAAACATTTTCGGAAGTAATTTTGTAGATTAGCGAGTCCGTGTCTGTGTATAAAAGCTTGCAATTTTGGGGGGGAAATCGCGACATCATATAATTATAATGAAAATCGTAAACGCAAATTTTTGATAAATCTAAAATACACATTCCTATGTAGACAGGTTTCATAAACCAAATTTCCGTTTTATTTAGTTCAATTGCCACAATATGTTTATCGAATATGGACCTACTATGAAAATTTGGTTTCGAAATATAATACCTAGCTCCGAAACGGCCGTCCCACCTGGAAACTAATTTGATGTTTTTATGTTTTCTCACATTTTGCATAGTCTTGCCAAAAACAGCGTTATTCATTAATTTATCAAGATTTTTTTCAAACTCGTTCCTCGCTGCGGTTCTCAATTTTGTATTTAGATCGATGTATTGTTTTAACCAGGGCGATTGGTCGAATGTTAAAATGCGATGAATTCTAACAAGTTTTAAACCAGCCGCCAAACACTGCTTCAAATTACGATAATGTATGACATATTTTTCCTTGTTATATAAAGTAGTTAGCAATTTTTTTTGTTTTGATCCAGGAGGATAGCCGTGTTCGGAACAAAAAGGTAAACTTTTGTGTGGGTCATCTAACGTTTGCGGATACTCTAAATCAACTTCTAGTATGTACCCTTTTGAAGCATCGTCAGCTATAGCGTTAACATTAAAATTTTCAACTTCAAAATCAGAGAGCCATCTAAAGCCCTTATATGGAAGGGCCTGACTCATCCCCCACCCGTACAAGTTGTTGACGTCATAATACATCAGGTACTTAAGGGCTTTAGAAGGGTCGAACTGACCATCTTTCATAAAGTGATTATTTGCTTTACTATACCTACTAATAATATGAGTGTAGAACTTCATGCTGAACTAGCTGGAATCTTAGTACCTAAATATAAACTGATTGTAATTGTTGTTTATAGATCCCCTGATGGCGATTTAGATCTGTTTGTTAACATACTGAACGAGGCCACAACTCAGGTGATGAGGAAATTTCCAGGTCTTCACTTCTTGATCGCTGGTGATTACAATGTCAGTTTGCTGGAGAAAAATACTAAACAAGTCAAACTAATGGACATGATGTCAACACTGGCATTATTTCCTACAATACTAGAAAAAACGAGAATACCCTCTGAGGCTTGTCTTGATAATATCTTCACGAATATTAATGATAACTTCAAAGTAATAAACAAGAACCATCATCTGGGGGATCACCTTGTACAAGGTCTCATATTGTTGAAAAAAACAAATATACAAAACAATCCTGTTGGTAATCACACCACTATAAGAAGGATTATAAATGATCACAATGTTTATAATTTCCAGTTAAGTCTTAATGAATTTACTTGGCAAAACCTACTTGTGCCTTTATCAGCTGCTGAAGCTTTCAAAGTATTTTATGAGAAATTCCTCAAATTATACAATGAAAGCATTCCACTGAAAGAAGTGAAACTAAATAACTCCAACAAAACTCACATACCACATTGTCCAGAAATCAGGAACATGAAGAACACACTAGATGCACTAGGCACAGTTGCTGCAGTTCGAAAAGACCAAGTGTCCTACCAAACATATAGCACCTATAAAATTGTCTATCGCACTAAAATTGCCGAATTAAACAAAAGAGAAAATGAAAAATTTCTGAACCATGCTGACAACAAACAAAAAGCCATTTGGGAGATCATAAATAAAGAAACAAGAGAATCAAAACCGAAGTGCAATGTTTCTAGTAAACTATCAGCTGATGACTTCAGTAAATATTTTGCTACAGTGGGACCCGATACTATAAACCAACTGCCGTCCAGTAACATCTCAGCCCACCACTACTTGAACAAGTTAAATTTAAACAATGAGCGCTCATGTTTTTTCAAGCCAGTGGATAGCGCTGAAGTCTTGTCAATCATCCATAACCTGAAAAGTAAGCATACCAAAGATAAAGACAACATTTCGACCTACCTCATCAAAAGAGTGGCAATTGTTATCGTTATTCCACTCGTAATAGTGTTCAATAAATGTTTAGAAGAAGGTATTTTTCCCGATGAACTAAAAACTGCTGTTATACTACCATTTTTTAAGAAAGGCGACCAGAACATCTGTGATAACTTTAGACCTATATCTATTTTACCAGTGTTGTCAAAAATTTTAGAATCAATCATTAAAAATAGACTGCTTGACTTCTTCGAAAGTAATAGCCTACTAACTGAGAAGCAGTATGGCTATAGGAAAAATAAATCCACAATTACAGCAGTAGCAAATCTAATTGAAGAGGTTATTGACGGACAAGATTCTAAAAAACAAGTGGGACTAATCTGTTGTGATCTTAGTAAAGCATTTGACACTGTTGATCATAGCATCTTGTTGGACAAACTTTACTACTATGGAATCAGAGGAGTTGCTCATGACCTGCTGAGTTCATACTTGCAGAATCGGCATCAAACAGTGAAATGGAACAACTCACTCTCGAAGCAAACACCAATGCGTCACGGGGTTCCGCAGGGCTCAATCGTAGGGCCAATACTGTTCATTATTTATACAAATGATCTTCCGGCAAATATAAGGTCTCATGGTTTGTGTCTGTATGCGGATGATACATCATTTTTAATACAGGGTCACAACTCGACAGAACTATCCCACTCAGCTAGTATAGCAATGGAAGACGCAAAGAATTGGTTCTTATCAAATAAACTAAAGCTCAATGAAAATAAAACCCAGCAATTACATTTTACATACAAAACAGATGTAGCGGTGGATGAGTTAAAGTTTTTGGGTCTGACAATGGACAGTAGACTGTGTTGGAACAATCATATTGACCAGCTAGTAAAGAGGCTGAGCTCTGCTGTTTACGCAGTGAGGAGGATAAGCATATGCAGTACACACCAAGCAACAAGACTAACTTACTTCGCCTACTTTCACAGCATAGTGGGTTATGGCATTTTGTTTTGGGGCGCATCGTCTAGTGCTAATCGAGTTTTTAAACTTCAAAAACGTTGTGTAAGAATTATGTGCAATCTGAAATTCAGTGACAGCTGTAGAGAGTCGTTCAAGAATGAGAACATACTTACTGTTCCTTCATTATTCATATATCAGTGTCTCCAGTTCGTTCACTCTAATCGGCAAAAGTTCAACCTAAATAATGCAAATCATAACTACAACACAAGAAAAGGAAACGATCTACAAACACCCTTTCATAGGATTTGCGCTACCCAAAAATATGTGGACTACTGGGGTGTGCTGTTGTATAACAAACTTCCCGCAAACATAAAAATTTTAAACTGTGTTAATTTCAACCATACAACAAAGTCCTTGTTGGCGAATAAGTGTTTCTACAGTTTGCAAGAGTTCCTAGACTGTGATCTGTTAAAAAAATGAGTGTTGTTCTAAATGTTTATATTTCAGGCTTGAATTGAGATTTTAATAACTTGATCGCGTATGTAATTTATTTCTAGTTGTTTTAGCTTTATGTATCAAGTCACTATTTGTAAAATTTTATTATTTTAAATATGGCAATGACGATCTCTGTAAAAAATTTTTTTTTTACGTGAAATAAATCTATCTATCTATCTATCAATACATTGACAAATCCCTCCTCGAATTCCTTTTTCTATAAAAAGAAGCATATTTATATCGGAAAGGAGTTCTAATTGAATTTTGGTATACTTTAACATTGCATCCCAAGTTAAACCGGGTGTTGTGTAATACCAGGCCGGATCTAAACCGTATGTATCAAAACAACTTCTTCTAAAGTTTTCAAATACATCCGCCAATAATAATGTCTGTTTTCAGGTACAGGTCCGAATAGTCGCCTAAATTCTTAATTTGAAATGTTTGCCAAACAGTTTGAGCATGCTGATAATCGTTTTCGCTTATATCGGAATCTGTTAATCTACTAAAAAAATGTTCTTTAGCCGGAAGCGACTCTTCCTCAAATTTCTCATAATTTGACATATATTCGTAAGGATAAACTCCCTTTTTGGAAAGCAAGGAAATTTTAAAATTATCCAAATGCGAATTTTGTTCCCTCAAAATTTTAAAATCACCCGGTTGCAAATAGGATGCCAATTTTTCCAAAGAAGAATTCATAAATCGAAACGAATCTATAAATTTAAATTTAATACCATCTCCGTCAATAGTTTTCGTAAAAGAAATATAGCGCTCCTTGTTTAGCGGCAACAGGCTTATATTACCGGGTATAGCTTTAACTAGGGTTTTAACAAAGAAGTGACTATCGTAACCGCTAAAATTATGAAACACCACGGGAATAATTCTAGGTGTTTTATAATTTAGATTGCAATTACTATGAGCGGGTCCCCTAAATTTTCCAGTCATGTGGCAATGATCAAGCACGCGTTTTCTCACTTCTGACTCATCCCCTAAAACGAATTCCTGCTCGCAAATATGACAGACCGGGGCTAGAAGAGCTTCATTTTTCTGTTGTTCACTAATTTGCATTGGTTTGTAACGGTTAAAATATTGTTTTAAATTGCCCGAAATGCTTTGCAATTCTTTTACATACCATTCAATACAATCTGCTCCGCGATAGCTTCGAAAATAGCTCAGCGAATTATCAAAAGTACAGTGCAGATAGTAACCAATGCTACACGCCTCATGGTCTTGATACCTGACTGTACTTTTGTTCACCGGGCTATCGTTTACCTCCTTAAGAATGGCCTCCAGGTCGCTGTAAACAATAAAAGGACAAAGTTCCTTATAATTAAAATCCTTAAATTCTAAAAACGTGCCGGGCTCGGGAAGATTCACTTTGCACTTGTTCATTGCTATACAGTCCACCGTATGTGCGCCAAGTTTATTTTCACTTCCAAAATACTGAAGACATCTATCGCAAATGAATTTCTTATGGTTTTTTTTCGACAGTTGCGAACTCACCAGTCTGGACAAGTTTTTAATTAAACAGAAATGCAGCTTCACAGATGGCACGTCTTCGTCGTCTTCTTCTTCCATGTCTGGTTCCATCCCATATTGTTGATTAATTTCGTATTTTTCATCTTCATAATATTCTTGTATCATTAAGAGGTTAATGTGAACGGCTTGCTTGTTTGAAGTCAAATAGGCTGGCGATGTAGAGTAAAGTTGTTCCCTCACGCTAAGAACATACACATTGACTGATACATTGTTTTGTTTCTCAAATTTCGGAATCTGCCTTAGCGTCATTGGAAACTCGATGCCCTCCAAATTCAAATGGTGCCTATAATGTGGATAACTCGAAACACGATATGAATGTTCATTAACAGGAAACAGGTGCGCCATCACGCTCCAGGCAAAACAGGCCTCGTCGTTTAAATTTTTAATATTAATAACTGCCTTCTTTCTTTCAATTTCGGGAGGCAAACGAATAAAGGAGTTGCCGTGGAACAGTTGTTCGCATTTATTGATGTTGACAAAAAGCGAAAGAATCTCGTGTAGCGCCCATCCGGATTCCCCCTCTTCAAAAACAGACACCTTGTTTAGAATTTTTGATGAAACATGTTCTTGAAACCATTGTTTTAAATTTGGCAGGTTCTCTTGGAGAATTAGTTGATTTTTAGTGTTAAAGTATTTTGTGGAGAAAATTTCCGAATTTGCAGTTTCTTTTATAAATTCCGCACAAAACACCGTATTAACTTTAATTGCACTATTATTTTTAAAGACATTTTCGATTTTTCTTTTAAACAATACGCGGCAATCTTCTAGAAATTCTTCAATTTTTTTATGGACCAAATTTATTACAACACCTGTTTCAAGTCGACACTCGAATGCGCTTTCCACGTTTTGCCAGTTTACGCGTTCATTTAATTTGGAATTTTTGCTGCCAGATATCCCGGTTCCAATTTTTGTAAGCAGCACCTGGTACCTTTTCAAATGTCCTATTGATGTTTCGACATGCTTGCGGACTCCAATTGACTTGCAGCTTTTCAGTAATCTTGATAATAACCGAATATTGTTTTTATTAATTGTCAAACTTTTTAAAATTTTATCACGTGCCGAAGGTAGGTTTTTAAAGATTTTATAGCACTTTTCGATGACTTCTACAGCCGCACCGCTAACTCGCGCAATTTCATTTTCGTTGGACATGTTTACTGTTTTTCAAAAACTGTTAACATACTGACGAAGTACTAGCTGGCGTTTGTCTTTATACTAATCTTCAATGGCGTTCTCTAGAATTATTTTTAAAAAACCACACGTCCACATTGAAAATATCCTTCGTGCCTTTCAATTAATTTACATAGTAAAAGCTGCATTTATCAAAGCTGTTCTTGAAATAATAAAAATATACGCTGCGACTTTTACCGAGCTGTCATTTTTGGGGCATAATTTCAATTATTGCTAAAATTAGATATTACACACTGGCGAAAAACCTTTACATGCTACAATACAAAAGCTAGCTCATGAAAAACCCTAATCGGGAACAAATAAAGCTAATTTATTGGCACATATATGCAAAATATAAAGGCACCTTTTACCTATTTGCGCTGCAAGTAATGCATAAACTGGAATGGCAGCGGTTTTGAATTTATAATATCGCCCGTGACATTACTGCAAGTATATGGGTAAAAAACCTTATTTGCGAACAAACTTGTTCCACTTATGTTAGTATGGATCGGAATGGCAGTGATACTTTCGCCCGTGCAAGTATAAACGCTAATTGCATCAGCCGGTTCATGCGTGACATTGAATATAAATGAAATTAGATTTGGTTTTAATGTTAATACCTTAAAATATGTGAATGTAGCTTATACGCATAAGGAAGAGTCACCATTTTTAGACTTAATTACAAATTTTACTAAGCGTATGTAGGCAAAACAACAATAACAAACTAAACTAAAAAATAGCCGATTGGACTGGAATGGCAGTGAACTTGAAATTCATACTTTCGCCTGTGCAAGTATGAACGCAAAATTACAACAGCCGCTGACCTTAAATTTAATACCGTTCACATGCTAATTACATTAGCCGGCATGGAATATAAATGAAATTTAACAGAAATTTCTGAGGTGCCCGTAAAATATGTAGATGCGAATGACAAACAAAAAATTGGCCTTTAATTTGTAGTCTATTTAAATATATAAAAGATGATGTAATATTGAGCCTTCTCTCCGCGCAGCGAGATAAGGACCTTAAATGCCTAGTTCTATAAAAATATGATAATCTTGAACCTTCCTTCTAACGTGAGCATGGGGGTCCCAACTGGAATGCCTAGTACTGCACAAATCTGATGCAACCTTGGCCACTCCTGCATTTTTTACCCAAAACATGGAGCCCCCCGGGGTTGATGTTATTCGCATCTAGTAACTTTTTATCCGGTTTCCACGATGGCAAGATGACACTCAAGATAACGAAGATGCCACGCCCCTCGAGGCTGGTGTTGCGCAATATCTTACATTTTTAATATAAAAATTTACCCGAAAATATATACTTGAACATGGGGCCCCGGCGGCTAGGGCTCTGCCCCGCGCGATGTGAACCCGTAGCAAACCACCTTTTCCCCTTCCCCCACCACCCCGCCCCGCGGGGTTGAATGACAAAGGACAAATTAGCCTTAACTTTGTATTTTATTAAAAATGCCCAGTACTTGTTATTCTATTTAAATATACAAAAAATCTGATGTAAATCTTTCCCCCCCACCCCCTAACTTGAGCATGCGGGCCCGACGGCTGGGGCTCTGCCCCACGGGGTTGATGTGGCCTTGAACCTTCCTCCGCCCCCTAACTTGCACATGAGAGCCCCACAATATGGCGGCTGGGGCTTTGCCCCCGGGCTCGCTTGAGTTAGAGAGAGAAAGATGGTTTTTTTGTAGAACCCTATGTGTTAAAGAGAGACAGATAGATTTTTTGGTGACTGACAGACACCGATGACCTTTGACATTTGGTTTGGCGCGCTTGAGATTGCGCAATATTGCGTCAGCCGCAAAGTGGCCCAGAAATGACATGGGGTGGCCTAGAACCGGCCTATCTCTACTACTGGGGTCATCTAATTCCATTGTCATGTGTACAAGAGGTAAATAAAATATAATTCACCTAATTATATTTCACATCCCTTGTTTATTTGTAGAGGGCAGCGGAAGCTCTAGGCATTAGTGTTTCTACTGTGAAAAGAGTCAAGAGTCTTTCTAGTATGAATCCAGTTTTATGTAGCCCTGGCAAGAAGAGACCACGTAAAAAGTTAAAATCTACTGATTTACCGGATTCCTCAAAAATGGTTATAAGGGACACCATATACACGATGCATTCGAAAAAAGCACGTTGCCATCAATTCCCTGAATACTGAAGTGAAAGAAAGTCATATTTTACTCAGTAACACCAGCTTAAATCGAGTTCTACATGATATCGGTTTTAATTTCAAGAAAGATGATAACCGTAGAGCACTAACTGAAAAAGAAAGTGTTGCTATTATGCGGCTCCAGTTTTTAAAACGTTTCATGGTGAATCTAAATTCACCTCATCCACTGCAAGTAGTCTTTATGGACGAAACGTGGATTTATTCTAAAGGAAATTCTGGAAAGTTCTGGCAAGGTTCAAATATTCGCAGTGTTAAAAAACCCGAAGGTTATGAAGGAAAATGTTTTATTGTGGTTAATGCTGGGTCTAAATTAGGGTTTGTCGAAAACGCATCCCTATTATTTGCAACAAAATCTTTAAAAGAAGACTATCATGGGGAGATGAATTCAGAAACCTTTAAAAATGGCTCATAAACCATTTAATTAATAATTTGAATGAGCCTTCATTGATAATATTGGACAATGCTTCTTACCATTCTGTTTGAATAGAAAGAAATTCCTCAACTTCCTGGAAGAAAGCCGATATCATAGAATGGTTGAATACAAATTCCATTAATCGCGATCTAACTTCATTTAAAACTGAATTACTCGTACTAGCCAAATCTCAAAGAAAAGAAAAGCGCTATGAAGTAGATGAATTACTGAGAAGTTATGGTCATGATGTTGTACGTCTACCACCATAATCATTGTGAATTAAATGCCATTGAATTAATATGGGCACATGCAAAACAATATTACAATAATCACATCGGCAGGGATGGTTATGGTGATGATCGTGTTCTTGCAATGTGAAAGGAAGCAAGTGACTCTAGTTTAAGTAGTGATAGTGATTAAGAATTGTAATTATTAATATGTTTACATTGAATTATTTTTTGTAAAATTGCGTTGCGGAATAAATACAGTTGTATATTTATTGGTTAGATTATTATATCATTTGAAATTGTGTATTGGTAAATGATTTAAGTTGCATATAATCTTAGTCATCATAAAAGCAAATAAACGCAAATAACTAAAACAATATAATAAAAAATAGATTTTTACATTTCTTAGTCAAAACGAAAATAATCACACTGACAGCTGTTTGTTTCTAGAGACCCTGTATATCTATATACAGGGACTCTATTTGTTTCCCGGATAAAGCGCCACCTATTGGCTCCTGATTGCTTGAGAATCAAATCTTACATCATACGGATAGCATTGATGACGCAGGGCTCATCTTTCGTGGTTTCTATAATATGTGTAATTTGTTTTATATTCAGTTAGGGGGATAATAATAGTTTTATATTAAATATCTAAGTTGTGATTGTTTTATATAAATGAGTATTTAATCATGACAATGACAATAGTTCGTATAAAAATAAATTTTTTTTTGATTTTCATGAAATGGTAATACTATTTCCCTAGAACGTTTTACAAAGAATTTTTAAAGTTCCTTGATTAGGAACGTCCGAGATCATAAATGATAGTTTATTTTGTATTAGTACAAATTACCAATTCCTAGGAAGTTTGTAATTAGCTAAGTGAACGCAGGTAAATAGAGTATTTCCTGTATAAACACAAAATTTCTATTCAAATTTTCCTCTGTATTTCCATAGTTACTTTTGGAATTAAATAAAAAACTAAATAATAATTTGCTTTTGTGATTTATTTCGAATTTATCTGGGTACCTTTATATTCAGTTATCTGTTTGACGTTATTTATTTATTTAGTACTATACATGATGTTTCAAATTGCATAGAACAAATATAAGAAAGTTATTCTCCAACAAAAATAAGAAAAAAAAAACCAATAAACATATGTCCCAAAATAATTCATTTCAAAGATACAGTCAGTCCTCGCCGTCCGCGGGGGTTACGTTCCAGAAGAATGCCGCAAAGCCCAAAACCACGATGCGCAGGTAAACACATAAATGATGAAAACGAGGTTAGGTTCAATAAACTAGATTTATTTATACTATGCAAATTCAAAAATGCATAAACGTGCGTATACAAACTATAATTCCATACGTAACATAAGTCTACCATTTGAATCTAGAGCTCGAATGTCCATTTGTTTATTCAAGTTATAATTTTACAATTTATTTCAGGTCCAATTTGGTAATAAGAGATTCAAAGGAATAGGCTCGATAAGTGTGTTTACAAGTTTGTGATAAATGTTATTTAGGTGTTTATGGCATAAACCGCACATGTCTGCTTTATTTACTTACGGCCGGTCTTATGAAGGTCACTAACCTGACGTTAACTTTAAATCGCTGTTAAAATAAACAAAAGCTCATCAAAACGTTGGCGCTTATGACATATTATTCATTAGTGAACAAATTTTTATGCGCTTTTGTTTATTTTAACAGCGAATTAAAGTTAACGTCAGATTAGTGATCTTCATAAGACCGGCTGTTAGTGTGTGACAGTTCAAACAGTTAACGTTGGCAATTCCATCCGCGAATGGCAACACAAATATCCGCAAATAGCAACGAAAAGGGAGCACAAAGGTGACCCGCGTAAAATCAAATCAGCGAACCCCAAAGACGCAAACGGCGAGGTTTGACTGTATTCTTGGTTAAAGAAACAAAACTTGCTGCTGAATCTGAGGATGTGCATCAAGACGGAATACCTATCATATCAGTGATAATTAATCAACAAATTAATATTTATTTATTTAAATAGGAATCCTAATATACAAACAACTGAAAGTACAACTGATAATTTACAATAATAGTCGACGGCACATGACCAAGCGTTCATTCCGAACAAATTAAAATGCTCTTTCTGGCATTGCAAGTATTTTTACAGAAAGCAAATTAACTCATTAATTTCAATTTATTTAATAATTTAACAGGCTTGCATTATTGGTGCACCAACGAAAAAATATTATAAATGGGAGTAAGAAATAAATACTGCTATGTACGTGCAAGAACACCTGATCAAGCTCACGATTGTTTTAAAAACTGGAGCAATAGTTCTACCACAATGGAATCTGCTATCATAGCAGAAGATTTCCAATGATTTTTAGAAACTCAGAATTTAATTTACAGGAGAGTTAATGGAGACAGCGATAGTAATGCCTACAAAACACTGACAGCAGTAACACCCTACTTTCATTATTGATAAAATTGAATGCCATAATTATCTCCTTAGGAACTACCTGAATAATTTGGCAAACCTTTCTAAAGATTCCAAGTATCCTATACTCCTCAGATATGATATCGAGTTCAGAAAAAAGTCAAATGATCCATTCCCTAAGAAAGTCGATCTGATGAAAAAAGATATTATAAATGGTCATCTTTGGCGATCATTCTAGATGTGACACCTACTCTTGTTCAAAAACCAAGGATGGAGAGGTAGGCATATATTAATAAATTGACAAAACTGATTAAGTGTATTGTATATTCACTATGTGGTTTGTCTTATATTCTATAAAAACTTAATACCCAATCTGGAAATTAGTGGTTTGCTAACAGCAATTATGAACATAAATAAATATCTTTGCGAAAGTTCCTGTAGTCTACTGCATAACGGTGATACAAATGCTGCTTAAACATACAATTCCGTGGTAGCAAAGTTTGTCGGAGGAAAAAGCAGAAATTTTTCATTAAAAGGTTGCTATGAAAACCGATGTAAAGCTGCAGTCGTATCTTATAATACAAAAGTAAATTTCTTGTCTACCATCTGTGTAATGGAATTTTGTGAAAGACGAAGAAAAGCTATGTTAACCAAAAAATCAGATAACTGTAATTTTTTTCAAATATTGGTATTGAAACTGACAATAAATTGATACTAATAAATGAAATCGTATCGGGAATTTTTAAAACATTACTCCCAGTTAGTGAAAACAGTTTTTAATTAATTCTTTTATGTGCAATATTTTAAAACTTAAATTTGTAGTAGGAAGTTTCCCCAGAAGGAAAGTCTTTGCAGCTGTAGACGAACACTATGGGCTCGATGCTGCAAATCAGATGAAAGACATGAAGACAGAATTATACGCAAATAAATCTGAAGTATTTCTGCATTGCTGAACGTGTTCGCCAGCGTGAGTTCAATATTTCAGGTGACAACAAGCTGATCTCAACAATATTAGTTCACCCTTAGCCACACTGTGACTGATTAAGCTAGCAAACCAAGGCATTTTAACGTAATAAATCAGTAGGTGTAGGGCTAGGTAGAAGGTACCATTACACATTCCACACACGTTCTAGTAGTCCCTTGTAATATTCAGCGTTCACAGTACTACCTGTTCGCACGAACTCCGCCTGCACAATTCCTTCCAAACAAAAAAAAAAAACAACATCCCCATGACACTGGATTTTGACTGGCGTGCTTTTTTTGGTCGATGTGAGTTGGGTGTTTTCCACTGTGAACTTTGAATCTTAGTCTCAGGATCGTAACCATAAACCCAGGATTCATCACCCATGATAATACTCTCCAAAAACTTGGGATCCAAAGCCACACGGCCACGCAATTCTAAGGAAATCGACAGACGTATTTGCTTTTGTAGTGTCAAAATGTGTGGAACAAATTTTGCACTCACCCGTCTCATGTTCAAATCTTCAGTTAAAATCTTCTGTACTGACCCAAATGGGATGTGGAGATCAACAGATAGTTCCTGAATAGTTAATCTTCTGTTTGACTACACCATTTCATTCACTTTTTCAATGTTTCGGTCTGTGCAAGAAGTCATAGGGCGTCCAGACCTTTCTTCATCGTCGAACGATTCACAACTTTTTCGAAATCTGTCAAGTCACTTGTACACAGTTTTCAGAGATACTGCAGATTCTCTGTAAACTATTGTAGGGATGTCGGCGGGTACCCAGGCCGACCTGGGTAATATTCAACCCAGGTATATTTTCAGGACCCGGATACCAGACTAGTAAATTATGTAATGTCCAGAAAGTTAGCATTTTTCAGAGAAGATGATAAAAACTTAAAAACAAAAGAAATAAGCTCTAGAAAAACACAACAATGCAGTAATAACAAGAATCAACCCATTCCCCACCACATAATGTTGATTCTTGTTTCATATAAAGCAATAAATCCGTTTCAGTGAAATATTAAACCCAACAATAGTATCATTGAATCGCGTCAGTATGGGTCGAAGTAACATAAACATTCTTTGTGTGATGTTGATGCTGCTACCAATTTCGGATAAAAACTCCCGAAACGTCGTGTGATATACACCCTAGACAGTGGAAAACGTCAAATGAAACATATCACAATAGACCACTGCCAAAAAATGACATTCAGAGAACAATCGCGTACTTGAATTTGATAGCACTTGGAAGTCGGAAAATATTTACGACAGACGACTTGCCGTTTGAATTGGCGAGTAGGTACTATTTCAAATTAGTTCAGTTACAAACTCGCGGCATTAAAATGCGGAGAGCATAGAGCTTGAACATTGTATGAAACTACAAAAGTACAAATAAGAAAACAATGTCATCAAAAAAATCGCCTGTATGGAAATATTTTCATTCGCCAGAAAATAATAAGGCAAAATGTAAAATCTTCAGGTACCTACCCAAGGGTACCCGGGTACTGCTTTCGGGTACCCGGGTTTGATTTTAGACCGGGTACACCATCCCTAAACTATTGTCAATATTTCATTTGTTTCTGTTGGAGTTTTTTTAAGTTTGTAACAAAATTTAATGTTCACGCGTTGTTCTCTATCCATTTTTGCGACAAAATGCAATAAATATCTTTGCAGACAGCAATTCAAATTAAACAAATGAAGTGATGGCATCTAAATTTACCAGTTTCATGACAGAAGGTTGCTAGAGTGTGTTTTTAAAGCAAATACAACTTTTGATTCAGTATGGCCGAAACCGTGCCTATATTCACCGTATTACTTGATCAAACCTCGTAATTATATCATCTCTCATCTCAATGCACATACCTATTCAAAGCTGTGTTAAATATAACTACAGCAACTGCAATACAATACATAAAATATAAAAAAAATATATTAAACTTACATCCATAGGCATTAAGAAGTTCCTCTGCAGTTGGCCCCCGATCTGGATCTTCACCCTCCAAGGGTGGAGGCAACATAAATCCATATTTGTCCTCTAACACATGTCTTGGAATCAGGCTCGATACCAAGTTGACTGGGGGCACGTGATCACGCATCTGATCGATTGGCAATATGCCACTGATAATCATTTCCGCCTTGGTGTATATGAAGGATGGCATCACGAGACCTGGACAATCACACAAGAGGAGATCATTGTCCAAATATAAAGTCTGAAAATGCTTAGTTTTTCCTGGAGTCGCTGACACAGACACTTTCTTAGCGCTCAAAAGAGCATTGATCGTTGAGCTTTTACCAACGTTTGGATAACCGACCAAGCCCACAGTCGTCAAGTTTTGGGTAACTTTAGCTCCTGTATGGAATGTTCTGAAAAACTGAATTAAGTTGTCCCGTGTTAAAATTTCACTAGAATTGCTGATGTTTACACTGGATGAGGTATTTTCACGATTAAAAATTTCCTGTATTTTATTTGTTATTTTGTTTAACTGCTGTGCCGTTGCCTCCACTTGAACTTCCAATTTTTCCAAAGAATCTTTAAGCTCAACTATACCATCTTTGTTCTCTGCATTTTCTTCAGAAAGTTGCGACTCATCTAATTCATTCTCACTCTCTCCATTTGACTCATCACTGCTTTCTTCTGCTACGCTTTCAGATTCCTCCGCCAAAAAAGCTGAGAAAAAAGCAACATGAACACCAACCGAAGCAAAATAATCAGCCCATATTTGGCGCTGATTGTCAGTTAAGAAGTCAGCTTTATTAATTAAAATTAAATTCAGCTTATCCTCAGATATTTCCTTAATGTATTTTTCCAAATCCTCACAGCGAAACAATAAGGGATTCCTGGCGTCCACTATCTGCACCACCATATCGCTCCTCTCTACTACACGCCACAGTTGCCTCCAGAACTCCAAATTCTTTTCAAATGGCGTTAAGAGGACGCCCTGGTCCTCCTGCAGCTGGGCTAAAGAGCGTCGCCATTCCAAAAAATGTTCTTTCTCATTCAGCTGAAGCTCATCAGGAGTCATTTCGGTCGTCCAAGGCGGGCGTCTGGGAATTTTAACCTGTTCCTTATACCTTTCATGGGCGTCCTTAGCTTTGGACTTTTCTTCAGAATTCAGTAAACCTACGTTTGATCTCGGGTTAATAAACTTTATATTCAGTTTCTCCGCCTGGAATTCAGTGCCGGCAAGCTCGGCTGTGGACAGGAATTCCTGGAAAGAGGACTCTTCAGTTACAGACTGCAGATTTAAGCGTCCCCAGTCGTATCCGTCTTGAATTTCGGTGGTATGAAGCTGCAAAATGTTAATAATGTAAAAAATATAAATCAGGGTTGAGGTTATGTATTTACCATAGACTTGTCCCCCACGAATTTCTTCCCTTTTGAACCCCCAAATCGATCTTTTATTAATGACCGGCCAAGATCTGCGCCCAATTTATTCTTCTTGCCCATTTTTAATGCAATTCACACTGGAGCATAATTACACGTGGTTATAGTTTCGTTGCAAACTCGAAACTAACACTTAACCTATATTTATCAACGAAAAATTGTTAACCAACAGGTTATGGTATACATTAATTTAAAAAAATGTATAAAATAATATCGTTAGCGTGTTCTTTAATCCTGATTAATTTGCTTAGTGCGTGTGGAGAGCTGCCTAAAGATTTTAAAGTTTGGGGTCCTGGTATTCAACCTCACATCGTAGTCATGCCAGCTAGATATTTCTTCATTGAAGAAGTTTCCAACAGCACTGGGTACTGGCGCTATTCTATGTTACTTAATTGAATACTTAAAGACACTTTCTAGTTGCTCAAAAATTTCACTTGATGTAGACATTAAAGGGGACACTGCAAGAAAAAAACCCTGTCGTATTTGGAAAAATCTACTGAAAACTCATCGCTGTTTGTATATAGTTCGGTATAAAATATATGAAACTTGTGAAAGTCTCACAATTAGTATTAAGTATGAAAGTACTGACGTAGCTGAATCTCCTTACGTGATTAATAGTAAAGTATACCCAGAAGACTGTAACTGCCCGGTGAAGAGTGTGAACCAGTGGTTGCTTGAATGGGAATGTGGCGAAATTCCTAGTCAAATATCTAAGGATCTTTCTATATTTAAAGATATTAATTTTGATACTCTAAGAAGCGAGGTATTAAACAAATCTTTATTCGAATGTAAAATTCAATAAAAATTTTCAGTTAATAAAGAAGTATGATAATCCTGGTGCTGTCAGTTTGTGCCACTATGTTATTAAAAGTAACAGCATATATAGAAAATGCTACGGAAAGTACGTTGGCTTCAAAATGTTTGTGGATGCTATCCTATTGTCATTAAGTAGAAAAATGTTGCTACCCGACTTGGAATTTTTTGTAAATCTTGGAGATTGGCCCTTAGTTAAAGAAAGCAATAACTTCCCAATATTTTCATGGTGTGGCAGTACAGATAGTTACGATATTATGATGCCCACTTATGATATCACCGAGTCGACCCTTGAAAATATGGGCAGGTATAATAATTTATTACAGTTACCGCCAGTTGGTTATAATCTTTTATGCTTCTTTTTAGAGTTATGTTGGATATGTTATCTGTACAAGGAAATGTGAGAGAACAATGGGAGGATAGAATTCCCAAAGTATTTTGGAGGGGACGGGACTCGAATCGTGAGAGATTGCACCTAATTGACATATCAAGAGAGTATCCAGATTTATTCAACGTATCTCTTACCAATTTCTTCTTCTTTCGTTCAGAGGAAGAGAAGTATGGACCCAAGACAGAGCATGTTTCATTTTTTACCTTTTTTGATGTATGTTCTTTTCGTTGCGTATAGATTTATGTTTTATCATAACTATTTTATTTTAGTATAAATACGAATTAAGTCTTGATGGAACAGTGGCAGCCTATCGTTTACCATATCTTCTTGCTGGAGGTTCAATGTTGTTAAAACAGGAATCAAAATATTACGAACATTTTTATAACGAACTTGTCCCAGGCACTCACTATATTTCAGTGAAGAAAGACCTGTCTGATTTAGTGGAGAACATTAATTGGGCTCTGAGGAATGATGAAAAAGCTAAACAAATAGCCGAAGCTGGACAGGATTTTGCACTTAATAAATTGATGCCTAAAGACGTATTTTGCTATCATACATTTTTATTAAGGGAATTTAGCAAGAAAGTTGTTAGTAAAATTACTGTCTTTGATGATATGGAACTTGTTGAGAATTCTAGCAGCAACTGTGACTGCAATAGAGAAATTAAAGAGGAACTGTAATACTTGCTATAAACAAGAATTGTTATTTTACACTATTATTTGTTGTTTATATCTGTGATACGAGGTATAGAAAGCAGTCCATAATGGACTGCTTTTCAAGTTTGTCAATTAAAGGCTGATTTATACAGCTTCCTTTGCCCTAACCTTAGTATTAACCCTAGCAAAGATAAATCATTCAATTGGCACTGATGCATTTATAGTCTTAACTTATAGTCTTAGTCCCAGCTGATCCTAATATCTGACCTTGAGAGTCCCGTACCCGTAACTTTTTACTTAGTCCCAAGAATTTCTTAAGATAGGATGAAATTTCACAGGCACATGTGGTGGTAGCCAATAAGGCAGCAAAATTTTAATGGAATATTTTTGATAGACTATTTTTTGTTTTATTTTTATAAAAGAAAACGTTGCAGCAGCACTTGGCAGTTCATACATTGCCATTAAAAGTTTCCATCTCTTCAAAGGCAACATTTTACCCATTTTAAGTTTTTACAACACAGAACCATCTGCAACAAGAAACAGAATACTTAATGGTTTTTCTGCATTTAAGGCGAAACAAATTTATAAAATTCGCGATTTTACACACACATTTTTGCATGCGCTGCTGTAAATTTCCTAACCCAAAATATGTCTGTATAAACACCTGTTTTTCTTCTTAAGTCCAAGTGTTACGTTAAGACTAAGGCTAATACTAAGTTTAGGGCAAATGAAGCTGTATAAACCAGCCTTAATTAACGTATTCAAAGTGTAAAATAAAACGTAAGCACAATGGGCATTGCTTAATGTCGATACTCCTCAGGCGACTTACAAACATCTTCATAATGCTCTTGGTACATAAATAACTATTATAGGTGTTTGTTTATACTCTTTCATAATTAAATAAACTATGATGGGTTTTACCATATAATTTATTGCTGTTGTTATTAAGGTGTCTACATAATAAATGCATAGCTCTGGAAATACTAATATGCAAGTACAAGTCACAAAATTTTTGTTGTTCTTTTAAAAATAAGCCAATTTAATTAGATTTCTTCTGCGGTAGTTTATCAATATTGGTTAAAATTAGCTCTAATTCGTGTAATAGTTCTCGTTTAACATGGTCCGGTACCATGGCTCTTGCCGAAGGTGTTACAACTGCAACTAGTTCATCTAAAGAGCTGTAACGGTCATTTTCCTCTGACAGCTTGCGGCAGGCCAACCGTACTTGATCTCGCCACCCACATTCAACTAACCTTACCCGTACTAGCTCGGATACCCTAAAATGAAGAATTAATGGCATCTGCCACGTGCATACAACACAAAGTTAGGTTTTCACCTTTCTACAGCATGTTTATTTTCTAACTTGGAGTTAACAGTGTCCTCGTAGTACTTCTGCGACATTTTTTGTTTTGGAGACCAGGGGCGTCCTACTTATGGATTTAGTAAGGGAGCAGTTTTTACTTCTACTGGAGATTCTAATTTCTCTACCCAAATACGATTTGTGTACACTAGTATTGTGACTATAAAAATATGCCACGCGGAGTTCTTGAGAATTAAAATGAGTTATTTATATGGTCAATTTAAAGTATTACCTCTAAAATTAGAAACCGCTGCCCCTGGCCAACCTTGAACTTGGCAAGGATGATCGTACAGAAACGGCCTTACTATATTATGACTAAATTCACGTCTGAAGTCTACACATTTACGCTTTTTCTGTGACGTCAGAAATAACAAAACATAGCATAGCGTTTAAAACGTATTTTTGTAAAATCGTACTAAAATATGGTCATTTATGCATTAATTTGCGGGCGTAAATAGTGCCGTTTGCGCCCTAAGGCCTAAAAATAATTTGCGGGCGTAAATAATGCCTTTTGCGCCCTAAGGCCTAAAAAACCAGCATCACATTGGCAACCAACAACAATTTGATTTTTGAGAACGAATCGTGCCATTTATTTTTCAAAGCTTTATGGTGGATTTTACAAAAAATCTTGTTTGCATTTCGGGCGTGAACGGCGATTTTGGCCCTTTGGCGTTTTATAATCCTTCGGCCCTTCGGGCCTCTGGCTTATAATTCCGCCGCGGGCCAAAATCGCCTCCTTCACGCCCTTAATACAAAAATAGCTATTTTGTAAAATCGTACTAAAATATGGTCATTTATGCATTAATTTGCGGGCGTAAATAGTGCCGTTTGCGCTCTAAGGCCTAAAAATAATTTGCGGGCGTAAATAATGCCTTTTGCGCCCTAAAGCCTAAAAAACCAGCATCACATTGGCAACCAACAACAATTTGATTTTTGAGAACGAATCGTGCCATTTATTTTTCAAAGCTTTATGGTGGATTTTACAAAAAATCTTGTTTGCATTTCGGGCGTGAACGGCGATTTTGGCCCTTTGGCGTTTTATAATCCTTCGGCCCTTCGGGCCTTTGGCTTATAATTCCGCCGCGGGCCAAAATCGCCTCCTTCACGCCCTTAATACAAAAATAGCTATTATGTCCTATACATGAACTAAGAGGGTCCTATATTATTACAGTGAAATTCAAAAAAAGATTTAGATCATAGGTAGTAGACTTCCGAAATAATTTGACATACCTAACCTTTAATGTAAGGGATGCTCATAGCACATTATTCAAATCAAGACATTCTTGACCTTTGTAATCCAACTTTTCTCCTCTTCGAAGAAGTTCTTAATGCTTTATACAGGGCCCCCGTAAGGGCTACTGGCGCCTGTGTGCAAAAAAGGATTTTGGTTTGGCGCCCTTAAAGCATTTTGGATCATGTTTTTTTATTTATTTTTTTGAAGGTAGGTAGGTAGGTAGGTGCTTGAAATAATGCAAAAAACTGAACTTTAGAAGTCATATTTATTTGTAGACTAAAATATCAAAATGAAACAAACAGAATAAAATCATAACAAAATAAATTAAAATAAATTCTTCTTCACACCCATTTTATAGATATTTACGATGCACGTTTGATTATGAGCATCTTAACGATACGAGTTTGATTGCCAAAAACGAGGCGGTGAGCCGAGTTTTGCGGCAATCAAACGAGTCTCGTTAAGTGCCATAAGCAAACGTGTATTGTTCAATATTTTATCTTCATCAATAAATTCTGGTTCAATGTATTTCTTTATACAAAAAGAGTGCGGTAATATTCATTACCGCACTGAGTGCGGTAATATCTATCCATTACCGCACTGAGTGCGATAATATCTATTACCGCACTGAGTGCGGTAATGAAGCTCTTAACGATACTAAAATTAATTTGGTTAAGAGTCTATAACAACACTGATGAAGATAAAAGCATTTACTTAACTAATGAGGTACAGACACGTTGTTTATAAATACTAGAAAATAACCCAAAACTAAAAATCACATTTTTTTAGGAACAAATAACAGAAATATTGCCTAATGTCTACATATATATAAGTACTACTTCCTACTTATACTTAGATATTTTAAAAAATATGCAGATACTTCTGATAACAAATACTTAGGTAACTTCGTTATAAAATCAAAAAGTTTATTGTAGCATCTGACACCCTAGAAGCGTCATTTACTGTTAAGTTCAATGTATGAGCCGCACAAGGTACAAAAAGAGCTCTCGGATTCGCATCAAGAATGCGTTTTTGAAGCCCAACATGCTTTCCTTTCATGTTTGCCCCATTATCATAACCTTGTCCCCTAATATTTTTTATATCTAAATTTAATTTTTTCAAAATTTTTGTCACAAATGTATATATCCCTTCACCTGTAGAGTCCAGTATTGGATTAAACGCAATAAAATTTTCCTTAACTTCAACCTTTTTTGAAGTGGTGTTAAGGACAACATACCTCAGAACAAGACTAATTTGCTCAGTATGACTAGTGTCTGGTGTACAATCTAATATTATTGAAAAATATTTTGAACTGCGAACCATTTCTAAAATATTATTTCTTACTTTAGACGACAATAATTCAATTATTTCATTCTGTATTTGCACGCCTAAATAATGAGTCATTTTAACAGTTTTTTTTGGGAGTTACACACTCGGTTAACGTGCTGTCTCATCACTGAATCAAAAGAGGCAATCAGCTCAACAGCTTTTAGAAAATTTCCATTATCATGTTTGAAAAGTAATTTAGAAGAACCTTGAAATGCCAAGCATTGTGTAGATAAATACTTAACAATCGCAATAATTCTTTCCAACACGTCGCGCCAATATTTTTTTTCCGTTTCTAAAATCCGCAGGTGATGAGCATTAACACTCGTAGATGTCTCCAACATTTTTTTAAAATTTATTCAAGTGTTTATATAACTGTTGTGTAAAATTGACGTTTCGTGTCTCTTCATTATCAAAGACAAGTGTTGCCAATCAGATACTCTATTTGTATCACAAAAAGTGTTAGGAGTTTTACAAAACAACTTACAACAAAAACAAAATACAGAATATTTAGAAATAGAGTAAATAAGCCAAGTCCTTTCGACTTTTTCTCCATTTGCTAGACTTCTTACAAAGTATTTGCACGAAAACGTTCTCTTATCTTTATTACTAGGAAAGCTAAAACTGATGTCTATCAAGGGCAGACCACGTTTAATCAATATTCTAGCTATCTCATTGGTGATTCTTTCGGGCCACAAACCGGGGTCGGACGGAATTATATCGACACTAGCCTCATTAAAGCCTTCATCGAAACTGTCACTTGCAGCAGGTATTTCGGTAGCTGACATTACCGAACTTCTTACACAAGCTGAATTACCTGAAGTGGATTGTTCAAGTGCTGTAGACGAGGATGGTGCCATCGCTTCATCGGACTCTGCATCAGTAGAAGCTGTTTTGCTGCTACAACCGCCGCCACTTGTTGCAGGACCTGATGTTACCGTGGTCGCCTCTGTTGAAATTGCAGATGGTCCACTCACGGTTACTGATATTACGGATTTAGAATCTTGAGATTCGGTCGCATCGATAGTCTCCGTGGAATCTTGATTGTTTTGCAAAAAGTGCTTTAAAGATCCAGCCATGTTTTCCCTTTCTTGTAGTCTCAGTTTCATTTGCTCGCGAAACTTCGCACCTGAAGGTCTCTTTCTTTTATCCTGAAAAAACAAATAAATAATTAGTACTCATGGGAATTAGGAATTAACTTCTAAAGTAAGCACAATAATAAGCACCAAGTTGGCATATTTGAGTAAAAAGCAATTTGTTCGAGCTCTTTCAGCTTAAACCCTTTCAAAAATAAAGGCAGCAAAAATATTAAACTAATTTGATCTTATAGCCCTTAAAAAACCCTACAAAATGGCTTTTAAAAAGATCGATAGCATAAAAACTAAGCGAGTTATGGATAAAACACCAATTACTTTTTTAAACTCGTACATGACATTTCAATTAATAAAAAGATAGTTGGGTAAAAAAAAATAATTATAACCAGTATCCTATAAAGGGTTAATGTTGATAGTATAAAGTAGGAAACACTTACCATTTTATAAAAAATCAAACCGTTGAAATTGCAGTCAGCAGGTATTCAGCACTTAATTTTTTAGAAAAAAAAGTAGTAAACAAAATATTATACAACACAACACTTGACAAAATAAAAATAACTTTAAGGTGGCAGATCAGTAGTCTTCAAAGTTTGGTCAAGCTATACTCGGAGACGAAAGAAGATATGCGATCGAAATTTGGCGTACAAACATAAATCTGTAATACCTTTAAAACGAGATATTAAAAAAAAACAGCTAAAATAAAATTTAAACAAAAATTTAAAAAAAATTATTAAAAAAAAATTATCGAAAAAAGAAAACTATGTCATAATAAAATACAAGTAAAAATCAATACATAACCGTGCATGTTTATTATTATTTAAATTTCCTCTACAATTGCAGCTTGACCAAAGGTATTGCAGGATTTCAAATTTGCTGCCATTTATTTTATTGGTTAATTTAAAAAGCCGGTAATACAGATGTATTTTGTAGTTGAACGCTGCTCTTGTAGATGTCGCCACTAAAGTTGCATAATCCAATAAACAAACCAGACAGAAAATGCTAGAAATGAGTAGCAGACGGACGTAGGTAGACGATCGATATTTATTACTTTATTAGGGGTAGTGCAACGTGTAAAACGATGTTATGTATTACGAGCGGAAAGAAATATGAGTACTTTTGTGAGCGCACACGTAAATTGCGGCGCGAGTCCGCGTCCTACAAGCGGAACTCGACAACAGCGGTAAACTTTTGAGCACGGTTGCGCAATAGTACATATATTATTATACAAGTTTTATAAGAAGCATTTTGTAGCACGCACGGGTTTAGGGTACGACGATAGGAGCGAGGAGTGCCCTAAAGGAGTAAGTGCGACAAAATGCCTTATAAACGAGGTATCATACAGTATTTTATCTACTTTGACTACTTTGCACTTTTTTAAACAAAAATTACTCTGTTTTTAGTATTTTTACTTCCTTTTACGATAAAGGAAGTATTGGATTCACCCCAAAAATTCGAAATTGAGTTTCCAACAGATCTTCACGTTTTAGAGTCCCCTGAACTCAAAATAGTATATTATGTTATTAGAAGCAAAAGTTATATTTTATGTGGCGAGGCTGGACCGGTTATCTGCCGAGCTTGCGAGGCATATAAGTACAGCCGAGCCACATAAAGATACTTTTGCTCCGAATAACATATAGTATTTTTTCTTCAAACGTTTTTATAACAAATTATTTACAACTTTATGAACAAAATTCGAAGAAAATTACTTGATCTCGTCAGCGGCAGATAAAGTTGTCAGCGGCAGATAATAACTTTATCTGCCGCTCGTCAGCGGCAGATAATATTATCTGCCGCTTGGCAATAAAGTGACAGTTTAGCATCATCAATGCAGCAGTATAATGCTATATTTTACTGCCGTTTGAAGAAAAACATATTTTTGTTCATTGGTCTGTCTGTCTGTCTATGAACAGAATATCTCAAAATCGAAAAGAGATATGGCGTTGAAACTTCATATGTGTACTATCTAGATGCGCGACAGCAAGCTTTTGAAGAACATCGAATAACCGGAAGTTTGGTGTTTAATCTTGTGATTTTTCAGTTTTTTCAATTTCCTACAAAAACGGTTCTAAAGATGTTTTTCAAAGGTTACATTTTTAATGTGTATTGATGTGAGATAGGTGATTTTCGAGTTGAATACCTCTAAAATGGGTTTATTTTGTTTCTTTTTTTTTGTTTTTATTAACTCCTATTTTAAATAGGTATATTATTACTTTTTTGAATTCAGCTTAAAATTTTAGAGAAAATTTGTCGCTTCAACTAACGCCTATTTTGTACGGTTTTTGTAGAATTTGTAATTTTTGACAAATGCTTAAAAATTTAATTTTTTGGCTAATTATAAGATCACTGTAAAAGGAAATTGTGTGCGTGTATCATACCAGATTTTCTTTTTTGAAAAAAACATCCGCTTCGCAGAAGAGGGGCGCTGGTAAATACTACATAACAGAATTATTTTTTTACAAGCCCGGAAAAGCAAGTTTTTTACTGTGTCCTAATGGAAATCGAAAATAGCTATTTACGAAAGAAGTAAATAATCTAAGACTTTATTGAACAAGTCTATCGTATGGCCGAGCTAGGCTAATAAATAGGATGAGTCAATAAAGTTGGATTATGCATAAATTGCATGCAAAAGCTTTATGCTCCGCTGCTTTTTAACTTAAATAATAAATAAATATCTATTGACAGATCTTTCATGATGAACATGTAAGACAACAACAAATGTGTTGTAAATATTCATTACCATAATAATAATTAACGTTGATTTTTCATTTATAATAACTGTTTCTTGTTAATGTTCGAATTTATTGTTTTTACTAAAGTAATTTTTTGGTTTTATACTAACATTTACTTGACAGTGACAGTTCACTCTCCAAATTGCATTATCATTATGGTACTAGTACAATAAAGTGCAACTTTATGGACTTTAAACAGTTTTATAAACAAAGCCTTTACGATGCAATTGAACATAAAAAAAAATCGACCTATCCTACTGTCCTAGACTATAACTACAATTAATTCAAATAATACAACAAAGGAAGGTAAGTGATGCAGTAAATGTGTAATAATTATGAAGAAATTTCAAAGTATACCTATTTGAGAAGTTGGGTTTGGAGTAGTTCGAATATAATAGAAAATGGTTGAGCAAATGGAGCCCAAAAATAATGTATTCCTAAATTAAGCTAGCGATTCGGAATCTTCAGAACCTAAAGAGTAAACAAGAATGCCGAACCGACAAAACACAGGAAACTGGGCGAGTAATATAAAAAATGTTTAGTAAAATAAGAAAAATTAAGCAATAATACATATACCGGGTGACAATGAGACTCGGGCCATGCTTATATCTTCTTTATTTATGAATGGATTTGGATAAAATTTTATACCAAGATACTAGACATAATTTCTGATTGGCCTATAGATATAGTAAAAATGGCTGACTTCAGGTTTTACCGGAAATTATACCACTTTGATTTTTTAAATGGAATACCCTGTATATTTTGTGTTTTTCTGAATCTACGACTCAAATTACATACAACAGTGTTGCCAAATTTGCTTAGGTATTATTAGTTATTACATAAAAATATTTTAAAAAATAATTGATTAATTAATTTTCAGTTTCAGATAAAGATAAAGAAGTGCATAATGCATATCGTTAGATTGGTAATTGCATTTTATATCTAATGGCAAGATGGCCCTTAGTAGGTGCCACTTAAAAAAAGTGACTTTTTCTTAAAAAACGAGTTTAGCAAACTATATTCTTTTATTAAAGGTTTGTTATTGACCTTATTGATAAAATAGCTATTATTAAGAGTTGCTAGAGTCAATTAGAATAAATTTGTCAATGCCTTCTATGGTACAAAATGAAAATTTAAAAAATCATTTTTTTTTAAATTGAAATTTGACAAGACTATTATATGTAATTTGACTCGTAGATTCAAAAAAACTTAAAATATACAGGGTGTTTTATTTAAAAATCAAAGTTATTATCATTTCCGGTAAAACCGGAAGTCAGCCATTTTGACTATATCTATAGGCCAATCAGAAATTATGTCTAGTATCTTGGTATAAAGTTGTATCCAAATCTATTCATAAATAAAGAAGATATAAGCATGGCCCTAGTCTCATTGTCACCCGGTATACCTTGTCCGCCAAAAATTCGGCATAATATGGGAAAACATTTTATTTTTGATTTTTCAAAAAAAAATTTTTAGGTCAATAATTTGTGCTTTCATAAAAACTTATTTAGCCCCTATCATATATACCGAGTGATTTTTAATTATTTAGAAAAGTTTTTCGAAATTTTCAAAATCCAAAAAGTGCTATTTTTTTAAAATTAAGTAAGATTTCAATGAGTATTTTTAGAGTATGTTATTTCTAGCTAACTGAACAATCTCAAGGCCAGCAAACCTCTAATTTTTTTAACTTTAGCTAAAAATAAATTTTTAAATTGTTAAATATTTTTCAAAATTTCACATATCATGACTTAATATTAAAATTCAATTTTGTTTATGTGAAAACTTGAAAGATTTATAATTAAAAAAAATAATATAAAATGTTAATTACTTCTTCAGATTTTTTATTATTTACCGAAAAGTAGTATGTTTGCATAATTTTTACGTTTTTATGCAAGGCGCTTTTTAGGAGAATTATTTTTCACTTCTACTTAATATCTATTTAAATGACTTCAAGAAACCCTAATCTAGCCCTGTTAATGATTTACTGTTACAAAAATTCTGGAAATGTTCATTTACAGTTATCTAAATGAGGTTTTTTTAGAACTTGTAATTGGATAAAGAAAAATCTCCTCATTTAGACAACTGTAAAAGAACATTTACAGGATTTTTGTAACAGTAATTCATTAACAGGGCTGGATTAGAGTTTCTAGAAGCTATTTAAATAGATATTGATTAGAATTGAAAAATGTTACTCCTAAAAAGTGCCTTGCATAGAAGACGTAAAAATTATACAAACATACTACTTTTCGGTAAATAATAAAAAATCTAAAAATTTAATTAACATTTTATATTATTTTTCCCAATTATAAATTTTTAAAGTGTTCACATATTTTTTATTTTAAGTCTTGATACTTAAGTGAAATTTTGAAAAATATTTAAAAAACTCAAAAATTCATTTTTAGTTAAATTTAAAGAAAATTAAAGGTTTTCTCGCCTTTAGATGGTTTAGTTAGCTAAAAATAACACACTCTAAAAAAAAATTTCATTGAAATCTTACTTAATTTCCGAAAAATAGCACTTTTCGGATTTCAACAATTTCAAAACACTCCATTTTCTAAACAAGTGAAAATCACTCAGTATATATGATAGGGACTAAATAGGTTTTTAGACAAGCACAAACTATTGACGCAAAAAGTTTTTTTGAAAAATCAAAAATAATTTTTTTTCCCATATTATGCCGACTTTTTGGCAGACACTGTGTATATATTGCTATGGTACGTAGAGAGAGAAAATAATTTAAATATATCGAAAATTAAGTGCAAAGAATGGAATAGTATTCGTATAGTAATCATTGAAAAAGGCTAGGAAATATTATAATGCAAACAACTTAATGTTGCAGGATAATGAATCAAAGTCCTAATATAAAATGTCTAGAGTGTGGCATTCAATTTAAATAATGGTAGTCAAGAGATAGAAAAATATGTTTTAGAGGATTATTAAATAAACAAACTTGAAAACTGAAATGTAAAGTATTTTTCGACTAATAAACGTTAATATACTCTAGTCCTATTTATCTAAGAACTATTTTGGCATGATAAATGGACTATACATGAAATTTACGTGGTACTGAAGTGAAAATATAACTCGACAATGTAAATGAATTTTACATGGTATAACTACAGGAGTGCAAGTAAATACAAAGATAAAATATAGCAAGAATGGAGGATCAAGATTATTAATTGGAACTATATAATAAAACATCAGTAAGAGTAACGATTTGGATATAATTGATTGGAATTTTAATACAAAGGATTGGCGATTGGACGTTCTTTTGGGAGTGTTGACGCTACTTGGAGTTTCTGTGTGCTGTGCCGGAGGGTGTTTGGACTTGGTGGAGAATTGTCATCTTCCAGCTTAGGACGAGGTTGCTGTTTGGAGTTTTGTCACAACAGACTGGGTCCCATTGAACGGAGATCAACTTCCTGACGACTGAGGGAACATACATGAGGATTTGGATTGTTAAACAACGAGATTATTTTGAGGCTACTCACAGCTGGACAGTTTGAGTCGACAACGTGATGGATGCAGCGAGTTTACAAGTGAGGTGATTAGTGTTTATTTACAGATAGAACTGAAGGAAACAGGCTGATTCAAGCTACTTGGAAGTTTGAGCGTTGCAGGTTAGTTAATAATAAATACATGCTAATGTTATCTGTAACAAAGAACATTTAAAATTGGTTCATTAAGACAAAGAAAGTCATACTTACGAATTGATTTATGAATTTTATATAATTTGTAAAGGATCTTGATTAGTTATCTGCACAAGCAATTGAAAATGACATAAATGTCAAATTTATTGAAGTTTTAACATAATTCAAATTACAATTAGATTACTTGATATTTCAGAACCTACCCCTGAGTTGAGATACATGCTATTCCTTTTTATTAAGGTTAAAACCATTATTATTAAACGAACATAAGTCTATAATCATAGCAATATACTACTCCTTTAAATGTTATTATGTTGGCCATTTATTGTATGTATCATACATTATATTTACTGAAAATTACTTATTATACTAAATATTTTTTATATTGATAGCTCTTTATTTTTTGAGCATGGAAAAACTAAAAACGTTGTAATTTTTACTGTTAATGTTAAATTTCACTTGATTTATCACTGTTACACGTGTGTGAGCACAGAAATGCAATCGATTAATGAAGAACTAATGCCGACAAAACTTTTAACTTTTATGGTCCGCATAAAATTGTAGATTTTCTCAGAAAAGCAGATGGTATAATAGCGAGAGAATTCAAACGGGTTTTTGCTCCGGCCTTGCGTCCCGAAGATTATGGAAACTAGAGTTCTGCGTGAAAGCAATAAAAACTGTAATTACAGTTGGCATTAATATGGTTTGCTACTTGACTAAAATTAATTTTTTAGCGATGCTGGCGCCGCGCACGCGAATAGTTTCTTACTCTTTCTGATCTAAAACCTTAAATGTAAAAATTAATAGGATTACTTGTTTTTATGCACTTGTTGCACGGTTTAACTAGTGAACTAACCGGTTTAAAAACGCCTCTGACGATGCATCGCTTTTATAGCGCTCCAGGCATTATTCATGTCTGAACAGGAAAAATCAAGAAACTACCGCCTGACATGTTCTCGCAACATAGGAATCGGCAGTAACTGGATGATATACTAATAAAATTTCGTGTGTATTTATACCTAATCCTAGTTAATTTCTCAACTTTTATTTTAGAGTTAATTTTTGTTTTTTGTTTTTTTTTGTAAATTTTTTTGCAACTTTTTTTTGGACCCTGGGTTTTGGCGCCCCTAAAGGATAGCGCCCGTGTGCATTGCACAGTTTGCACATATGGTAGCTGGGACCCTGGCTTTAAATAAGATTTGTCAGGTCATTTTGGTATTTTAATTAGCCACCTAGGCTTTAGGGCAGAGTGCCCGTATGCTAAACCCTTTTAGTTACTTATTTGGCTTCATCGCCTAATTTCATAATAATGATTTTGCACATATTTGGCCCCAAACGCAGTATTTCTCGTCAGTTGGAGCACCCCTTTGCTGGTACTTTGGCAGCCGGGTGTTATCGCTCGCAAGAATTCCGAACCTTCTAGAAATCACGCCGTTGAGGCGACTGCGAGGCTTCGTGCTATCTTTGTCACCGGCACTTATTTGTTTCATCTTATCGCCTCACGATTGGCTGCCAAGATATAGTCACGTGGGGACGCGACCGATGTGTCATGTTGCAGCGCTTCCCTGTGGGCAGTTGATCGCGGCCCGTTGCAGAAAGCGTTCGTGTGGTGGTTGTGTGAACTCCGATTTGTTTCGGCGTAGCGTGGGTGCATCTTGGGCCCAGTTCCTGCTCCCGTAAGTAAGGGGTCGTCCCCTTCATCTCGACATTCGAGGATCTGCCCCGCAGAACGAAAGTGGCCCATTTTTCGTCGTCAAGTTGTACGCGTCCTGACGCGTCGCCCGTCGCCAGTATGGCGGATGCCCACTCATCACTATAACCGTCGAATATCGAATGTACCTGCCACCTAAGACTGCAGCCTGTCGCAACTCAACTGTACCAGGCTTCCCGACCGCCTACGTATTAAGGTATGTGTCTTTGAACTGATTACCGTTGTGAACGCGAGTGTTCCTGTCCCGCGGGGAGCATTAAGTCTCGCGTGCGAGTTGTTTTGGGACGCCGAGAGCGAGCCCGTCACGCCTCTTGTGCCTACAGGCACTGTCGTCATATTTGCCCGCATTTCCAAATTACAGACTGTCTATTTTACAAGGGCTTGCATTACTGTATGTTGCATAAGGCATCGCGCCCACATGCTGTGCGTTCATTCCAAATTACAGACTGTCTATTTTACAAGGGCTTGCATTACTGTATGTTGCATAAGGCTTCGCGCCCGCATGCTGTGCGTTCATTCCAAATTACAGACTGTCTATGTTACAAGTGCTACTTTGTTCATTACTGTACGTTGCATAAGGCTTCGCGCCCACATGCTGCGCATTCATTTCGAATTTTAGGCTGTATCTTTGCACGAGCTTGCGCCTAGTGCTACCTTGTTTATTCTGTACATCTGTCGCTAGGTTTAGAGCGTGCGCCAGCTGGTGTTTTCTTCGATATAATATATATATATATATATATATATATATATATATATTGATGCACGGTAACTTGTCGCCTCCGGTGCATGGAAAAGGCGACCTGACCTCCGGGTCTTCCCGTGGAGCTACATCGACAAAAAATTTATATATGGGTTGTTGAAATGATAACCAATCCGGATTCCTTGAGAGGGGAAAAGATTTTTTAATTTTTAAGGGGTTATATATGGGGAGTACAGAAAGTACGCTGTGACCTCCGATAACTGTATATATGCGTACACCTTGTTGTCGTTGATGCCTCCAACAGTGTTGCCACATTATCGGAGGTCACATAGACACCACTTTATCCACGTTCTGGACTTTTAACATGAATACACATACAGACTGATAGTTTGCACCATATTTTTGGCAAAGAACACATTTTCTGATTTCGGCACTACGAAATGTGATATGGTCATCTGGAATATGAAAATAAACTCAGTTATAGAATGTTTTATTCATATGGATAGGCAAGTACATAAGTAGGTATGTAAAACAAAATGGTAAGTTAACCAGGTAAGCTTTGAAATTATAAGACTTGCACTTCTAAAAAAAAACGAAAAATTGAAAAAGTATAACTGCAAGAAATATTTTACTTATAGCAACTAATTTTTATTTGCAAGTTTAATTAGATGTTGCAGTTTAGATTTTACAACCATAACGGTTCCATTTATATTTTGCTTCTGTATAATAGTATATTATGTTATTAGGAGCTAAAGTTATATTTTATGTGGCGTGGCTGGACGGTTTATCTGTCGAGCTTGCGAGCCACATAAAGATACTTTTGCTCCGAATAACATATAGTATTTTTTCTTCAAACGTTTTCATAATTATTCAAATTATTTACAACTTTGTGAACCAAATTCGAAGAAAATTACTTGATCTCGTCAGCGGCAGATAATAACTTTATCTGCCGCTCGTCAGCTCCATTTTTTATCCAAAAACCATTAGATTTCGGTGTTGTATCATATCATTTACCGGGGCTTTCTAAGATTCTAATCGGTCGTAGTAAGCAATTGTATCGAAGAATTAAAATAATTGAAGTAACTTTAGTCTCCTTGGTAGGCTAGGTAACTAAAATCTCAAATGACACAATATAGTGTTGTTATATATATTATTATAATACATAAAGATCAGTTATTAAAGAAAAATTAAAAGAAATAAATTTGGTAGATTAATACAATCAAATTTAGAAAATTTTGAATAAGATTATTAGTTAAGTTGAATTGAGTAATAGAAATTAAATTTGAGACAAATTGGATTTTATTTTGAAAGTTATGGCAATTGAGTATTCAGTAATAGTAGTGAAAGTTAATATGAAAGATAATATAATGTTATTATGGAACAAATATGCTTAATATGAGAATAAAGAAGTGTAGTAGGTATAAATCAGTTTATTTAATTTTAAAGGTGTGCAGTAATAATTGTAACTATATAGAGAGTAATTCTGTTTAAGCGGCAGTAGAAATAACAAACTGAAATTATGTAAACACATTTTTGAAAACTCCATTTAGAATTAATAAAAACTAGAAATTTTGACTTTATTAAGGAGAATAATTTGGTATTATACAAAATAAAAGATATTAACAAGTCTACGAAGTGAAGATAAGTGAAAATATAATTAACGGATAATACAAGCATACCATCGGTGAAGAGATTATGGAATACGGTTTAAATAGTTACTAGTAAGAAGAAGATAACAATAATTTAAGTGGATTTGGATTGTTTGGCACATGCAAGATATAATTGGTGTTCATTACTGGAGTTGAAGATTCTACGGAGGACTGATCAATCCTTTTGCTGGGTTTGCTGACGTGACTGATTGATTTGGATTGTTCTTTTTGGGTTGGTTACTACAAGGTAGGAGCTGAGGACAATGGGAAATTAGTTTGGATACCATCAGTTAGTGGAAACTTACCAGGAGGCTGTTCGATTGACGTTAACGTGCAGGAGGTTGGAGGAGTATCGAGGTTCGGCTGTCAATGATCTTAGCTGTGAACGTCAGGAGCAGTAGTGTTTAATGTGAATAGCAGTGAAATAAGAGGAAAACAGGTTGGTCTTAATTAGTTCTATAAAAGAATATTGAATAAGAAAAGCAATTACATGAGTGAAATAAAAATAACATAGTACTTACTTTGGTGATCGGGGTCTTTGATTTGTGAATAGAAAGAATATTTGTCAAATTTGATTTGATTATTGTTTGATAGTTGTTAAAAGTCAAACTGGCATTTAGTAGCAGTCAATAATGAAAAATCCATATAAAATTAGAATATCAAAGAACAGATAACTAGATTAACGGCCCACACGCTATTAAGAGTCTCAAATTCATTACAGTTATTAAACAGAATGGTATAAAATTTCGAATTAAATAAAAGGTGTCTCAGCGTTATAATATTTTACATAATATTAAAGCAATTAACTGAATGGCTTGTAAAATACAATAAGCCAAGCCACCATTGCAATATATTGAGATGGTAGTTAGCCCGTTACTCAACTCTGCTTGCAGCATAGATAAATAAAGCAAGTCAATAAAGCACAGAGCTGGGGTAAATCAGGTAACTGCAAGAAGTTACATCAGAAATTTTAATTCATAACTACGTTGGTAAAGCATTGCCGATATTAAATGGAATTCCTTTAGAATAAATGGCAATAAGGTAGAGCTCAATTCGTAAATTAGAATCACAGAAATATTAATTAGCATAAATTAAGAGGTTGGTGCAAAGTAAAGCCAATCAAAATTCAACAAATCTATATCTGTCTATAAAATTTTGTGGCAATAGTCTAAGGGGTTCTCAAGAAATTTTAACTTTTGAAAAGTATTGAAAGGGCACTTTCTAATGAATATATTGCTATTCAAATTGTTATTCGGCCATGGTTTCAAATTGAATAAACATGTTGCAAAGATGGTCACAATCGGTTTATAATTAACTGATAAATGACAAAGGGCCTTATCTATTTTTGGACCGATAGGGTCGATTCCCGAAATTACATTTACGATTGCACTTTAGAATCCGCCTATAGAATTTTATGGCGATAGACATTTCTTGAGAAATTTTATTTTTAAGATTCTAAAAACGGCCAAAAGGATACTATCTAATTTAAAATATAGTTGTCAAAGTTAGTATTCGAGCATGGTTTTATATGGAATGAGTACGTTTTAAATTTAGTTCCGATCGGTTAATAAATTACTAAGTCATGACAAAGAGCTTTATCTATCTTGGACCAATTTGGCCCATTCACAAACCTAGATCTGCGATTTTTCTTTAAAATCTGCATACAAAATTGTATCCAGATTGCTTAAAGCGTTCTCGAATTATCGTGCGCACGGACCGAGCGAGCGCGCAAGGGGATTCCCCCGCTCGGTGCAAAAATAGTCTTAAATTAATGCCTTAGAAATTAACAAGTAATAAATGTTTGAATGGCTTTTAATTTTAAAACGAATGGAGATTATGCAGAACACCGTATGAAGTTATTATGAAATATTTTAAATGGTGTAGTATTATATTTTACACTTCTTGTTTTTTTTTAATAATAATATATTTATTTATAATGCAGCTAATATGGTCGGAAGAAAAAATGCCCGAGAGATGGAAGTGTGGCGTAATAGTGCCGTTTTTTAAGAAGGGTGATAAATACCTATGCGATAATTACCGAGGGATAACCCTGTTAAATGTTGCCTATAAGATCCTCTCATGTGTGCTCTACAACCGTCTGTTAAAATAAGCCGAAAAACATTTGGGAGATTACCAAAATGGTTTCAGGCCAGGCAGATCAACGACTGATAGTATTTTTACCATGAGACAAATATTTGAGAAGTCCAGGGAACACAACATCAACCTGCACAATCTTTTTATCGACTTCAGGCAAGCATTCGACAAGGTTAGAAGAAGTAGGATCGCAGAAATATTAAAAACGCTGGAGATTCCTGATAAACTAATAAAGCTAGTGTGTATGAACCTACGAGATACAAAAACGACAGTGCTGATACAGCAAGAATGCACAGATGTATTTAATACAAATGCGGTGGTCAGACAAGGCGACGCGCTTTCAACAATGATTTTCAACATGGTCCTAGAAACCGTAATACGTAAGCTAAACGTATCTGGTAACATTAAATCAAGGATGGTACAGATTAATGCATACGCAGATGATTTAGTGATAACAAGCAGAAGCCTAGGGGAACTGAAAGCCACATGCAGGCAATTGGACGAAGCCGCCAAAGAAGTAGGTCTACAGGTGAATGAGAAAAAAACAAAATACTTGAGATTAACAAGGGAAGAGTACCAGCTGCAAGACCTAGTAATAGGATCATATACGTTTGAAGAGGTGCGGGAATTTGTGTATCTAGGTTCTCAATTAAACGCAAACAACAGAATCGAAGAGGAGGTATCTAGGAGGATCCAAGCTGGGAATAGAAGCTACTTCATGTACAAAAACCTACTTAAGTCCAATTTACTGAATAGGTCAACCAAAATGAAAATTTATAAATCTGTGAGTAGACCAATTATGACATACGGGTGCGAAGCATGGTCTTTAACGCTAAATGAACAAAACAAACTGCGAACAGCAGAAAGAGCGATAATGCGGAAAATATGGGGCCCAGTGCAAGAAGCTAACGGGATGGTGCGTAGAAGAACGAACGCGGAGCTGTACAACATAATGAACGATGACATAGTGCGCTTTATCAAGTCCCAGAGGTTGAGACGGGTGGGGCACGTGGTAAGGATGGCCGATAACAGAAGCGTCAAAAGCTTAATGGAATGGAACCCGCAATACGGAAGACCCAGGGGCAGGCCAAGAGAGAGGTGGATAGATGGAGTGCAACGGGACCTAAGGGTGCTTCAGATTGACAATTGGAAAAGGATAGCATGAACAGGGTCCAATGGAGGATGATAATCCAAGAGGCTAAAATCCACAAAGGATTGTAACGCCGGTTAAGTAAGTAAGTAATATATTTATTCCTCAACCACAAATAAAACATATAAATACAAGATTGATCAAACACAAAATAAATAATATGACTGAAGAAATCACAAGGCGCCAATTCAAATTAGTGGTTTCCCACCCTTGCTCTTCCAGTGGCGCCTTGAATAACGTAGATACATATACATATATAGATAAGTGATGTCGTTGCACCTTTACTAATAGTTCCAAATTGCTTCTTAACAACAATAATCAATGCTATTAGCTGTCATGACGCTTAGCTTATTTGTATTCTATATAGGCTAAGCGTCATGACAGCTAATAGCATTGATTATTCCCGAGCTGCAAATATAATATAAAGAAATCATAAGAAAACATCCTTATGACCTCTCGTTCAGGGTTGCCAATTAGCGGAGGCGGCAAAGTAACGTATGTGATACAAATATAAGATTTATATAATCAGAGGCGACAACGTGCTCCCCTTATATGTTTTGTGCGACTCTAGCGCCAGCGGTATATATGGGAACTAAAAACTTTTTTTGTGAGTATGGAGACTGCGTTGTCACCTCCGACCAATTTTTTATTTTAGGTCTCTAGATGATGTCTTAAGATCAGAACCGATGAAAAAATGGGAAAACGTTGTCGCCTCCGGTTTCGGAGGCGACAACGTCATATATGAGGTGACAACGTTTCTTCAGTATCTACTTTGGAGGCGACAACGTACCCTTTATCAATATATATATATATATATATATATATATATATATATATAGGGCGACGCACTCCGCTGCCCCATTGTAACCAGTGATCCAATATATGACTTGTTAATTAAGGGAACTATTGTTTTGTTTCGACTTGTGCATGTTCTGTTTCAGATAAGCGCCCCTTCAGTGTAATGATTATTGTGCGACGGGACGAGGGAGCCTTGAGCGTACAGGTGGGTGAGACAGCTGCGTAGTCGCGGTCGGATTGGCACCTAATTACAATCTTCGCATAAGGCAATCCCGAAATTGTTATTTGAACTTGCAACTCTTGAGTAATCCTATCGACGGAGTGTCTTGGATACTTTGCCCCCGTCTAACCGCCCAGGTCCGGTTAGTCGGGTGAAGACAGGCTTTGTGGCGAACTCATAATTTTGACGTACCCTAAATATATGCCTCAACACGCTTGCCCAGAACGTATCGTGTGACTCACACCCGACTTCCTGAGCGTTCCAGCCGTGGCCTTTAGCCTGTTTTTAGCAGATCTCAGGGCAAGTGTGCCAGTTTTCCAGGACTGATTCCGTGGTGCGATGCTCACCTTGGGTGGGTGTCGTAAAGTTCTTTTAATACCGTAACAGATTTTAGACTTGCTTGCTTGATTGTTATTGCGCGTTATTTTACTGTCATTTTGGACAAATGTCATATTGGCAGTAATATAAAACTAGCCATACTTAAAGCGGACCTGATCAAAAACTGCAGATTTTTTGTTGCGTCCAGTTCCCTATCGTTAAATAAAGAGAAAAAATTGTTACGTCACAGAAAAAGGGCAATGTGTAGACCTTACACGGTATTCAAAATAAGAGCAACAAATTTTAGGCGTGATTCATTGTCGAAAATTAAGAAAGGTTTTTTCATATTAACGTTTATACACATAAAACTGGGAGTGGTTATTCTAATGAAAATTGGCAGATCATTTCTAACAATAGCAGGTTTCCTATATGTTAAAAAATACGTATGGCTTTAAGCTGTTGAAATAAGTACTACCTCCTCATCCTACTAATGTTTTTATAATAATTTTTGAATGAATAAGAATTTGATTACTCAAACATAAATTTAAAAATATGTACCTGAAAGCAACCTTTACGTAAGTATTTTGCAGCTTTTTTGTTTTTTCCCCTAAAACCAATAGCTTCTGTGTAGAGAATGAGACCAAGACAGATTTTACTTTCTTTTACAGTAAAGGAAGTATTGGATTCACCCAAAAAAATTGAAATTGAGTTTTTAACAGATCTTCACGTTTTCGAGTCCCCTGAACTCCAAAAACATGTTTTTGTTCATTGGTCTGTCTGTGTGTTTGTCTGTGAACAGAATATCTCAAAAACTGAAATATGTATGACGTGGAAACTTCATATATAGGTTTTGTGTACTATCTAAATGCGACAGCAAGCTTTTAAAGAAAATCGCATAACCGGAAGTATGGTGTTTACTCTTGTGATTTTTCAGTTTTTTTTTCGATTTTTTCAAAAACGGCCTAACGAATTTTTCAAACTTTAAATTTTTATTACATTTTTAATTGATGTGAGATAGGTGATTTTCAAGTTGAATACCTCTAAAATAGGTTTTTTTGGTTTTTTAAATTTTTTTGTTATTAACTTTTATTTTAAATAAAACATTTTTGAATTCAGCTTAAAATTTTATAAAAAAATTGTCTCTTCAACTAATGCTTTATATTGTACGGTTTGTAATTTTTGAAAATAATTGGCAAATGCTTAAAAATTAAAAATCAAATTTTTGGCTAATTATAAGATCACTGTAAAAGGAAGTTGT
This sequence comes from Agriotes lineatus, assembly GCA_940337035.1. Lineage (NCBI taxonomy): Eukaryota > Metazoa > Arthropoda > Insecta > Coleoptera > Elateridae > Agriotes > Agriotes lineatus. The sequence continues at coordinate 13,699,522 of OW679198.1, read as the reverse complement.
GTTCGTGTATCACACCAGATTTTTTAAATTGCTAACTGCATAGCTTTCAGTAGTTTCCATAATAGTTATTTACTATAGAAGAGGGATAGGTGCTATGCAAGACAAAAAACTGGCCAAGTTAGCATTATTTGATTAGCTTAAATGAGGCTTTAAACAATTACATTTATGATAACAACTTTGTTTCATAGCAACATTTAAACAAGTTGTTAGAAATACCTAGCAACTATACGTATTAAAGCAGTCATGTTCACAATAGACCATATTAACTGTCGCAGTTTTTTTTCTTGCATAGTACATAATTAATATACGTGTATGTAAGCATACCAGTATACAAAACATTAAAACAGTATTGAAAATCCCTAGCAAAATCTCACAGGTTCTTCCTTCACTTAAAGATAAATTAAACACTATATCATCTAAAAGTGTTTAGAGAGTTTCTTGCCCTGTAATGCTGTATACATTGGTGAAACAGGACGTTCAGTGAAAACTTGCATCTCTGAGCACCAGCTCTCAAGTCGGGCTTCGTTTCATCATCAGCCATCGCCGAACACCAACGCGATACCGGCCATAATATCCTTTTTGATTAAACTTCCATTATCTGCAAATATCCATTCATATTTAGCAGAAAGATTCGGGAAGCCATTGCGATTTACAAACACCCTAACAATCTCAATCGGGACAAAAGCTTTTCCCTGCCTTCTATGTGGAAAGTGCTAGTTCCTAAGCCCCGCCCACCGTCACTGAACCTCAACGGCACTTGCTAAACCGCAACGGCATTTGCCTATAAATTCGCGTCTTTCTTCTTCCGATCGCTAGAAGAGTTGCGCCTTTGGTTTACACGTTGAGTTACCGTGCTTTTTTGCTTTTCCTCCTGATGAAGACCCTTACGAAAGTGGGCGAAACGTTGAGTTCTTCGACCTTAATAATGACATGGTCCAGTCCCGTTTGTTACTTTAAACAATTTATGGCCGTTCAACAAGAGGTGACTGTGTATTTTGGGTTTTGCAAGCTTGCAAATCCTTTGAAATTCAAAGAAAAATGAACATACATAACACTTGAGAATGTTATTTACTATTTGCAGCACTTCTTAACATAATCGTTATTGTTAAACTAAATATTTGCTTCTAAAATCGAGTAATGGAGGAAAAATCTCGCGTTAGGGGTTTAGAAAATGCTTCGAGGTATGGAAAACTTTGTCATATCAAAAATCGAATTTTCCAGAGATTTGTATATGGAAAACTATATGAGTTAGGTTGGAAATGTTACGTCAATTCGAGTAATCGAAATATTAGGTTTATCGAAGTTCGAGATATGGAAGTTCGACTGTATTTTAAGTCACACGAAATTCGGAAATGGGATAGAAATGCCACAAGCTTTAGTAACGGTACCTATCAAATAATTTCGCATATATCACTATCATTAATTCTAGCAAAAATTCAGTACATCTAAAAATTTCTCAACTTTTGGACATTGAACCACAAAATTTATTAGAAGTTAATTTCGTAAAGAAAATGGAAATTGATCGGTCCGCAATTGGAAATTTTGATAATGCTTTAAAAGGTAATCTAAAAACCCAGATCTAGATCACTGTAACCGAAAAGAAAAAGACACGTTTAGGAAACATTCTTTCAATTACAGAAACATATTTCATAGAGAAGATATTACCTTTAAGTTTCATTAACGGAATGAAACACCAAAAAGGGTTCTTATCGTTATCCAGAAATTCCCAAAAACGAAGTAAAAGCTCAAATTTAGAAAATGTTAGAAAAAGGAATAATCGAAAACAGTGTTTCACCTTGCTCCAAACCAACTTGGATTACTCCAAAAAATGTGGTTGCTAATATTGAGTTTAAATCTAATTTGCAAGCTCTAGGTGACACTGCGAGACCCCTTCGAATTATTTTGAGCACCTTTAGAAGCATTCTTCCTGTCGAGGAGCAACAATTAGTCAATTATAGATCGCTGACTATATTTATAGGTATTGTGCTCTCTCCAATTGTATATATTGCGCCAACTTAATAACGAATTTTTAGACTACACAACAAATACGTGTTTCGCTCTTTTAGTTTCAGATTGAAACTAATTCAAACGCGTCAAATAGCATTTGCACGTACTAATATTGCGTTTAAATCTAATTTGCAGGCTCTAGGTTACACTGCGAGACCCATTCGAATTATTTTGAGCACCTTTAGAAGCATTCTTCCTGTCGAGGAGCAACAGTTAGTCAATTATAGATCGCTGACTATATTTATAGGTATTGTGCTCTCTCCAATTGTATATATTGCGCCAACTTAATAACGAATTTTTAGACTACACAACAAATACGTGTTTCGCTCTTTTAGTTTCAGATTGAAACTAATTCAAACGCGTCAAATAGCATTTGCACGTACTAATATTGCGTTTAAATCTAATTTGCAGGCTCTAGGTTACACTGCGAGACCCATTCGAATTATTTTGAGCACCTTTAGAAGCATTCTTCCTATCGAGGAGCAACAGTTAGTCAATTATAGACCGCTGACTATATTTATAGGTATTGTGCTCTCTCCAATTGACTATCTTGCGCCAACCTTATAACGAATTTTTAGACAACACAACAAATAAGTGTTTCGCTCTTTTAGTTTCATATTCAAACCAATTCAAACGCGTCAAATAGCATTTGCACGTACTAATATTGCGTTTAAATCTAATTTGGATGCTTTAGGTAACACTGCGAAACCCCTTCGAATTATTTTGAGCACCTTTAGAAGCATTCTTTCTGTCGAGGAGCAACAGTTAGTTAATTATAGACCGCTGACTATATTTATAGGTATTGTGCTCTCTCCAGTTGTACATCTTGTGCTAACCTCACAACGAAATTTTAAACTACACAGCAAACAGGTGTCTTTGCTCTTTTAGTTTCATATTGAAACCAATTCAAAAGCGTCAAATAGCATTTGCACGTACTAATATTGCATTTAAATCTAATTTGCAAGCTCTAGGTAACACTGCGAAACCCATTCGAATTATTTTGAGCACCTTTAGGGGCATTCTTCCTATCGAGGAGCAACAGTTAGTCAATTATAGACCGCTGACTATATTTATAGGTATTGTGCTTTCTCCAGTTGATCATCTTGTGCTAACCTCACAACGCAATTTTAAACTACACAGCAAACAGGTGTTTTCGCTCTTTTAGTTTCATATTGAAACCAATTCAAACGCTTCAAATAGCATTTGCACGTACTAATATTGCATTTAAATCTAATTTGCAAGCTCTAGATGACACTGAGAAACCCCTTCAAATTATTTTGAACACCTTTAGAAGCATTCTTCCTGTCGAGGAGCAACAGTTAGAGTCAATTATAGACCGCTGACTATATTTATAGGTATTGTGCTCTCTCCAATTGTATATCTTGTGCCAACCTAATAACGAATTTTTAGACTACACAACAAATACGTGTTTCGCTCTTTTAGTTGCATATTCAAACCAATTCAAACGCGTCAAGTAGCATTTGCACGTCCTAATATTGCTTTTAAATCTAATTTTCAAGCTCTAGGTAACACTGCGAGACCCCTTCAAATTATTTTGAACACTTTTAGAAGCATTCTTCCTGTCGAGGAGCAACAGTTAGTCAATTATAGACCGCTGACTATATTTATAGGTATTGTGCTCTCTCCAATTGTATATCTTGCGCCAACCTAATAACGAATTTTTAGACAACACAACAAATACGTGTTTCGCTCTTTTAGTTTCATATTGCAACCAATTCAAACGTGTCAAATAGCATTTGCACGTACTAGTATTGCGTTTAAATCTAATTTGCAGGCTCTAGGTTACACTGCGAGACCCCTTCGAATTATTTTGAGCTCCTTTAGAAGCGTTCTTCCTGTCGAGGAGCAACAGTTAGCCAATTATAGACCGCTGAATATTTTTATAGGTATTGTGCTCTCTCCAATTGTATATCTTGCGCCAACCTAATAACGAATTTTTAGACTACACAACAAATACGTGTTTCGCTCTTTTAGTTCCATATTCAAACCAATTCAAACGCGTCAAATAAAATTTTCACGTACTAATATTGCGTTTAAATCTAATTTGAAAGCTATAGGTAACTCTGCGAGACCCATTCGAATTATTTTGAGCACCTTTAGAGTCATTCTTCCTATCGAGGAGCAACAGTTAGTCAATTATAGACCGCTGACTATATTTATAGGTATTGTGCTCTCTCCAATTGTATATCTTGCGCCAACCTAATAACGAATTTTTAGACTACACAACAAATTCGTGTTTCGCTCTTTTAGTTGCATATTCAAACCAATTCAAACGCGTCAAATAGCATTTGCACGTACTAATATTGCGTTTAAATCTAATTTGCAAGCTCTAGATGACACACAGAAACCCCTTCAAATTATTTTGAACACCTTTAGAAGCATTCTTCCTGTCGAGGAGCAACATTTAGTCAATTATAGACCGCTGACTATATTTATAGGTATTGTGCTCTCTCCAATTGTATATCTTGCGCCAACCTAATAACGAATTTTTAGACTACACAACAAATACGTGTTTCGCTTTTTTAGTTTCATATTGAAACCAATTCAAACGTGTCAAATATCATTTGCACGTACTAGTATTGCGTTTAAATCTAATTTGCAGGCTCTAGGTTACACAGCGAGACCCCTTCGAATTATTTTGAGCTTCTTTGGAAGCGTTCTTCCTGTCGAGGAGCAACAGTTAGCCAATTATAGACCGCTGACTATTTTTATAGGTATTGTGCTCTCTCCAGTTGTACATCTTGTGCTAATCTCACTACGAAATTTTAAACTACACAGCAAACACGTGTCTTCGCTCTTTCAGTTTCATATTGAAACCAATTCAAACGCGTCAAATAGCATTTGCACGTACTAATATTGCGTTTAAATCTAATTTTCAAGCTGTAGGTGACACTGCGTTACCCCTTCGAATTATTCTGAACACCTTTAGAAGCATTCTTCTTGTCGAGGAGCAACAATTAGTCAATTATAGACCGCTGACTATATTTATAGGTATTGTGCTCTCTCCAATTGTATATCTTGTGCCAACCTAATAACGAATTTTTAGACTACACAACAAATACGTGTTTCGCTCTTTTAGTTGCATATTTAAACCAATTCAAACGCGTCAAATAGCATTTGCACGTACTAATATTGCGTTTAAATCTAATTTGCAGGCTCTAGGTTACACTGCGAGACCCCTTCGAATTATTTTGAGCTTCTTTGGAAGCGTTCTTCCTGTCGAGGAACAACAGTTAGCCAATTATAGACCGCTGACTATTTTTATAGGTATTGTGCTCTCTCCAGTTGTACATCTTGTGCTAATCTCACAACGAAATTTTAAATTACACAGCAAACACGTGTCTTCGCTCTTTCAGTTTCATATTGAAACCAATTCAATCGCGTCAAATAGCATTTGCACGTACTAATATTGCGTTTAAATCTAATTTGCAAGCTCTAGATGACACTGGGACACCCTTCAAATTATTTTGAACACCTTTAGAAGCATTCTTCCTGTCGAGGAGCAACAATTAGTCAATTATAGATCGCTGATTATATTTATAGGTATTGTGCTCTCTCCAATTGTATATCTTGCGCCAACCTAATAACGAATTTTTAGACTACCCAACAAATACGTGTTTCGCTTTTTTTGTTGCATATTCAAACCAATTCAAACGCGTCAAGTAGCATTTGCACGTACTAATATTGCGTTTAAATCTAATTTGCAGGCTCGGGGTTACACTGCGAGACCCCTTCGAATTATTTTGAGCTCTTTTAGAGGCATTCTTCCTATTGAGGAGCAACAGTTGGGCAATTATAGACCGCTGACTATATTTATAGGTTTTGTGCTCTCTCCAATTGTATATCTTTTGCCAACCTAATAACGAATTTTTAGACTACACAACAAATACGTGTTTCGCTCTTTTAGTTGCATATTCAAACCAATTCAAACGCGTCAAGAAGCATTTGCACGTACTAATATTACGTTTTAATCTAATTTGCAGGCTCTGGGTTACACTGCGAGACCCCTTCGAATTATTTTGAGTACCTTTAGAAGCGTTCTTCCTGTTGAGGAGCAACAATTGGGCAATTATAGACCGCTGACTATATTTATAGGTATTGTGCTCTCTCCAATTGTATATCTTGTTCCAACCTAATAACGAATTTTTAGACTACACAACGAATACGTGTTTCGTTCTTTTAGTTGCATATTCAAACCAATTCAAACGCGTCAAGTAGCATTTGCACGTACTAATATTGCGTTTAAATCTAATTTGCAGGCTCTAGGTGACACTGCGAGACCCTTTCGAATTATTTTGTGCACCTTTAAAGGCATTCTTCTTGTTGAGGAGCAACAATTGGGCAATTATAGATCGCTGACTATATTTATAGGTATTGTGCTGTCTCCATTTGTATCTCTTGTGCCAACCTAATAACGAATTTTTAGACTACACAACGAATACGTGTTTCGCTTTTTTAGTTGCATATTCAAACCTATTCAAACGCGTCAAATAGCATTTGCACGTACTAATATTGCGTTTAAATCTAATTTGCAGGTTCTAGGTGACACTGCGAGACCCTTTCGAATTTTTTTGTGCACCTTTAGTGGCATTCTTCCTGTTGAGGAGCAACAATTGGGCAATTATAGACCGCTGACTATATTTATAGGTATTGTGCTTTCTCCAATTGTATATCTTGTGCCAACCTAATAACGAATTTTTAGACTACACAACGAATACGTGTTTCGCTCTTTTAGTTGCATATTCAAACCAATTCAAACGCGTCAAATAGCATTTGCACGTACTAATATTGCGTTTAAATCTAATTTGCAAGCTCTAGGTAACACTGCGAGACTCATTCGAATTATTTTGTGCATCTTTAGAGGCATTCTTCCTGTTGAGGAGCAACAATTGGGCAATTATAGACCGCTGACTATATCTATAGGTATTGTGCTCTTTCCAATTGTATATCTTGTGCCAACCTAATAACCAATTTTTAGACTACACAACAAATACGTGTTTCGCTCTTTTAGTTGCATATTCAAACCAATTCAAACGCGTCAAATAGCATTTGCACGTACTAATATTGCGTTTATATCTAATTTGCAGGCTCTAGGTGACACTGCGAGACGCTTTCGAATTATTTTGTGCACCTTTAGAGGCATTCTTCCTGTGAAGGAGCAACAATTGGGCAATTATAGACCGCTGACTATATTTATAGGTATTGTGCTCTCTCCAATTGTATATCTTGTGCCAACCTAATAACGAATTTTTAGACTACACAACGAATACGTGTTTCGCTCTTTTAGTTGCATATTCAAACCAATTCAAACGCGTCAAATAGCATTTGCACGTACTAATATTGCGTTTAAATCTAATTTGCAGGCTCTAGGTTACACTGCGAGACCCCTTCGAATTATTTTGAGCTCCTTTAGAAGCGTTCTTCCTGTCGAATAGCAACAGTTAGTCAATTATAGAACGCTGACTATATTTATAGGTATTGTGCTTTCTCCAATTGTATATCTTGTGCCAACCTAATAACGAATTTTTAGACTACACAACAAATACGTGTTTCGCTCTTTTAGTTGCATATTCAAACCAATTCAAACGCGTCAAGTAGCATTTGCACGTACTAATATTGCGTTTAAATCTAATTTGCAGGCTCTAGGTTACACTGCGAGATCCCTTCGAATTATTTTGAACCCCTTTAGAAGCGTTCTTCCTGTCGAGGAGCAACAGTTAGTCAATTATAGACCGCTGACTTTATTTATAGGTATTGTGCTCTCTCCAATTGTATATCGGTCGCCAACCTAATAACGATTTTTTAGACTACACAACAAATACGTGTTTCGCTCTTTTAGTTGCATATTCAAACCAATTCAAACGCGTCAAATAGCATTTGCACGTACTAATATTGCGTTTAAATCTAATTTGCAGGCTCTAGGTGACACTGCGAGACCCTTTCGAATTATTTTGTGCACCTTTAGAGGCATTCTTCCTGTTGAGGAGCAACAATTGGGCAATTATAAACTGCTGACTATACTTATAGGTATTGTGCTCTCTCCAATTGTATATCTTGTGCCAACCTAATAACGAATTTTTAGACTACACAACGAATACGTGTTTCGCTCTTTTAGTTGCATATTCAAACTAGTTCAAACGCGTCAAATAGCATTTGCACGTACTAATATTGCGTTTAAATCTAATATGCAAGCTCTAGGTAACACTGCAAGACCCATTCGAATTATTTTGTGCACCTTTAGAAGCATTTTTCCCCCCGAGGAGCAACAATTGGGCAATTATAGACCGCTGACTATATCTATAGGTATTGTGCTCTCTCCAATTGTATATCTTGTGCCAACCTAATAACGAATTTTTAGACTACACAACGAATACGTGTTTCGCTCTTTTAGTTGCATATTCAAACCAATTCAAACGCGTCAAATAGCATTTGCACGTACTAATATTGCGTTTAAATCTAATTTGCAAGCTCTAGGTAACACTGCGAGACCCATTCGAATTATTTTGAGCATCTTTAGGGGCATTCTTCCTGTTGAGGAGCAACAGTTGGGCAATTATAGACCGCTGACTATATTTATAGGTTTTGTGCTCTCTCCAATTGTATATCTTGCGCCAACCTAATAACGAATTTTTAGACTACACAACAATACGTGTTTCGCTCTTTTAGTTGCATATTCAAACCAATTCAAACGCGTCAAGTAGCATTTGCACGTACTAATATTGCGTTTAAATCAAATTTATAAGCTCTAGATGACACTGCAAAATCCCTTCGAATTATTTTGAGCACCTTTAGAAGCATTCTTCCCCCCGAGGAGCAACAGTTAGTCAATTATAAACCGCTGACTATATTTATAGGTATTGTGCTCTCTCCAATAATTGTATATCGGTCGCCAACCTAACAACGAATTTTTAGACTACACAACAATACGTGTTTCGCTCTTTTAGTTGCATATTCAAACCAATTCAAACGCATCGAATAGCATTTGCACGTACTAATATTGCGTTTAAATCAAATTTATAAGCTCTAGATGACACTGCAAAATCCCTTCGAATTATTTTGAGCACCTTTAGAAGCATTCTTCCCCCCGAGGAGCAACAGTTAGTCAATTATAAACCGCTGACTATATTTATAGGTATTGTGCTCTCTCCAATAATTGTATATCGGTCGCCAACCTAACAACGAATTTTTAGACTACACAACAATACGTGTTTCGCTTTTTTAGTTGCATATTCAAACCAATTCAAACGCGTCAAGTAGCATTTGCACGTACTAATATTGCGTTTAAATCTAATTTGCAACCTCTAGGTGACACTGCCAGACAAGTTCGAATTACTTCGAGTACCTTAAGAAGCATTCTTCCTGTCGAGGAGCAACAGTTAGGCAATTATAGACCGCTGACTATAATTATAGGTATTGTGCTCTCTCCAATTGTATATCTTGTGCCAACCTAATAACGAATTTTTAGACTACACAACAAATACGTGTTTCGCTCTTTTAGTTGCATATTCAAACCAATTCAAACGAGTCAAATAGCATTTGCACGTACTAATATTGCGTTTAAACCTAATTTGTGTTAGTAGAATTGCCTAATTATAAATATAAAGCTATTCCGTACATTACGATGTCACATCCGCTTTGTTAAAACTTAAGAATCCATAGTTGCTTTCCCTATGACGCCGGTGGAGTTAGATAACTTTTATTTTTTATTTACTATAAACCCTACAAGTTTCCTTGTTCCCATTTCTATATTAATTTAGTAAAAATATTGGCTTCCAGAGCTTATTAGGTGCCATATTCAATTAATGGGAAGCTCAAAATGCAGCAAAAGCGAACAGTGACGTTTAGCAGGATTATTTGTCTTAGTATAATTGGCAAATTGTTAATATAAAGCTATTCCATACGTTACGGCGTCACATCCGATTTGTTGGAACTTAACAATTCAGAGTTGGTTGCCCTAAGACGCCAGTGGAGTTAGATAAATTGTATTTTTTATTTACTATAAATCCTGCAAGTTTCCTAGCTCACATTTCTATATTAATTTAGTTAAAATACTAGCTTCAGGAGCTTATTAGCTGCCATATTCAATTAATGGGAAGCCCAAAAAGCAGCTAAAGCGAACGGTGACGATTAGCAGCGCTATTGATGTTAGTAGAATTGGCAAATTATTAATATAAAGCTGTTCCGTACGTTAAGGTGTCATATTCGCAACAATCCAAAGATGCTTTCCCTATGACTCCGATGGAGTTAGATAAATTTTATTTTTTATTTACTATAAATCCTGCAAGTTTCCATGTTCCCATTTCTATATTAATTTAATTAAAATAATGGCTTCAGGAGCTTAATAGGTGCCATATTCAATTAATGGGAAGCTCAAAAAGCAGCTAAGGCGAACGGTGACGATTAGCAGCGCTATTGGTGTTAGTAGAATTGGCAAATTATTAATATAAAGCTGTTCCGTACATTAAGGTGTCATATTCGCTTGGTTGGAACCTAACAATCCAAAGATGCTTTCCCTATGACGCCGATGGAGTTAGATAAATATTATTTTTTATTTACTATAAATCCTGCAAGTTTCCTTGTTCCCAATTTCTATATTAATTTAATTAAAATAATGGCTTCAGGAGCTTAATAGGTGCCATATTCAATTAATGGGAAGCTCAAAAAGCAGCTAAAGCGAACGGTGACGATTAGCAGGATTATTTGTCTTAGTATAATTGGCAAATTGTTAATATAAAGCTATTCCATACGTTACGGCGTCACATCCGATTTGTTGGAACCTAACAATTCAGAGTTGGTTGCCCTAAGACGCCCATGGAGTTAGATAAATTGTATTTTTTATTTACTATAAATCCTGCAAGTTTCTTAGCTCACATTTCTATATTAATTTAGTTAAAATACTGGCTTCAGGAGCTTATTAGCTGCCATTATCAATTAATGGGAAGCTCAAAAAGCAGCTAAAGCGAACGGTGACAATTAGCAGCGCTATTGATGTTAGTAGAATTGGCAAATTATTAATATAAAGCTGTTCCGTACATTAAGGTGTCATATTCGCTTGGTTGGAACATAACAATCCAAAGATGCTTTCCCTATGACGCCGATGGAGTTAGATAAATTTTATTTTTTATCCTGCAAGTTTTCTTGTTCCCATTTCTATACTAATTTACTTAAAATAATGGCTTCAGGAGCTTAATAGGTGCCATATTCAATTAATGGGAAGCTCAAAATGCAACAAAAGCGAACAGTGACGTTTAGCAGGATTATTTGTCTTAGTATAATTGGCAAATTGTTAATATAATGCTATTCCATACGTCACGGCGTCACATCCGATTTGTTGGAAACTAACAATTCAGAGTTGGTTGCCCTAAGACGCCGATGGAGTTAGATAAATTGTATTTTTTATTTACTGTAAATTCTGCAAGTTTCCTAGCTTCCATTTCTATATTAATTTAGTTAAAATACTGGCATCATGAGCTTATTAGCTGCCATATTCAATTAATGGGAAGCTCAAAAAGCAGCTAAAGCGAACGGTGATGATTAGCAGCGCTATTGGTGTTAGTAGAATTGGCAAATTATTAATATAAAGCTGTTCCGTACATTAAGGTGTCATATTCGCTTGGCTGGAACCTAACAATCCAAAGATGCTTTCCCTATGACGCCGATGGAGTTTGATAAATTTTATTTTTTATTTACTATAAATCCTGCAAGTTTCCTTGTTCTCATTTCTATATTAATTTAGTTAAAATAATGGCTTCCGGAGCTTATTAGGTGCCATATTCAATTAATGGGAAGCTCAAAAAGCAGCTAAAGCGAACGGTGACGATTAGCAGCTCTATTGGTGTTTGTAGAATTGGCAAATTATTAATATAAAGCTGTTCCGTACATTAAGTTGTCATATTCGCTTGGGTGGAACCTAACAATCCAAAGATGCTTTCCCTATGACGCCGATGGAGTTAGATACATTTTATTTTTTATTTACTATAAATCTTGCAAGTTTCCTTGTTCCCATCTCTATATTAATTTAATTAAAATAATGGCTTCAGGAGCTTAATAGGTGCCATATTCAATTAAAGGAAAGCTCAAAAAGCAGCTAAAGCGAACGGTGACTATTAGCAGCGCTATTGGTGTTAGTAGAATTGGCAAATTATTAATATAAAGCTGTTCCGTACATTAAGGTGTCATATTCGCTTGGTTGGAACATAACAATCCAAAGATGCTTTTCCTATGACGCCGATGGAGTTAGATAAATTTTCTTTTTTATCCTGCAAGTTTTCTTGTTCCCATTTCTATATTAATTTAATTAAAATAATGGCTTCAGGAGCTTAATAGGTGCCATATCCAATTAATGGGAAGCTCAAAAAGCAGCTAAAGCGAACGGTTACCTTTAGCAAGGTTATTTGTCTTAGTATAATTGGCAAATTTGTAATATACAGCTATTCCATACGTTACGGCGTCACATCCGATTTGTTGGAAACTAACCATTCAGAGTTGGTTGACCTAAGACGCCGATAGAGTTAGATAAATTATTTTTTTTATTTACTATAAATCCTGCAAGTTTCCTTGTTCTCATTTCTATATTAATTTAGTTAAAATAATGGCTTCCGGAGCTTATTAGGTGCCATATTCAATTAATGGGAAGCTCAAAATGCAACAAAAGCGAACAGTGACGTTTAGCAGGATAATTTGTCTTAGTATAATTGGCAAATTGTTAATATAAAGCTATTTCATACGTTACGGCGTCACATCCGATTTGTTGGAAACTAACAATTCAGAGTTGGTTGCCCTAAGACGCCGATGGAGTTAGATAAATTGTAGTTTTTATTTACTATAAATCCTGCAAGTTTCCTAGCTCCAATTTCTATATTAATTTAGTTAAAATACTGGAATCATGAGCTTATTAGCTGCCATATTCAATTAATGGGAAGCTCAAAAGCAGCTAAAGCGAACGGTGACGATTAGCAGCGCTATTGGTGTTAGTAGAATTGGCAAATTATTAATATAAAGCTGTTCCGTACATTAAGTTGTCATATTCGCTTGGTTGGAACCTAACAATCCAAAGATGCTTTCCCTATGACGCCGATGGAGTTAGATAAATTTTATTTTTTATTTACTATAAATCCTGCAAGTTTCCTAGCTCCCATTTCTATATTAATTTAGTTAAAATACTGGAATCATGAGCTTATTAGCTGCCATATTCAATTAATGGGAAGCTCAAAAGCAGCTAAAGCGAACGGTCACGATTAGCAGCGCTATTGGTGTTTGTAGAATTGGCAAATTATAAATATAAAGCTGTTCCGTACATTAAGGTGTCATATTCGCTTGGTTGGAACCTAACAATCCAAAGATGCTTTCCCTATGACGCCGATGGAGTTAGATAAATTTTATTTTTTATTTACTATAAATCCTGCAAGTTTCCTTCTTCTCATTTCTATATTAATTTAGTTAAAATAATGGCTTCCGAAGCTTATTAGGTGCCATATTCAATTAACGGGAAGCTTAAAAAGCAGCTAAAGCGAACGGTGACAATTAGCAGCGCTATTGGTGTTAGTAGAATTGGCAAATTATTAATATAAAGCTGTTCCGTACATTAAGGTGTCATATTCGTTTGGTTGAAACCTAACAATCCAAAGATGCTTTCCCTATGACGCCGATGGAGTTAGATAAATTTTATTTTTTATTTACTATAAATCCTGTAAGTTTCCTTGTTCTCATTTCTATATTAATTTAGTTAAAATAATGGTTTTCGGAGCTTATTAGGTGCCATATTCAATTAATGGGAAGCTCAAAAAGCAGCTAAAGCGAACGGTGACGATTAGCAGCGCTATTGGTGTTAGTAGAATTGGCAAATTATTAATATAAAGCTGTTCCGTACATTAAGTTGTCATATTCGCTTGGTTGGAACCTAACAATCCAAAGATGCTTTCCCTATGACGCCGGTGGAGTTAGATAACTTTTATTTTTTATTTACTATAAACCCTACAAGTTTCCTTGTTCCCATTTCTATATTAATTTAGTAAAAATATTGGCTTCCAGAGCTTATTAGGTGCCATATTCAATTAATGGGAAGCTCAAAATGCAGCAAAAGCAAACAGTGACGTTTAGCAGGATTATTTGTCTTAGTATAATTGGCAAATTGTTAATATAAAGCTATTCCATACGTTACGGCGTCACATCCGATTTGTTGGAACTTAACAATTCAGAGTTGGTTGCCCTAAGACGCCAGTGGAGTTAGATAAATTGTATTTTTTATTTACTATAAATCCTGCAAGTTTCCTAGCTCCCATTTCTATATTAATTTAGTTAAAATACTAGCTTCAGGAGCTTATTAGCTGCCATATTCAATTAATGGGAAGCCCAAAAAGCAGCTAAAGCGAACGGTGACGATTAGCAGCGCTATTGATGTTAGTAGAATTGGCAAATTATTAATATAAAGCTGTTCCGTACGTTAAGGTGTCATATTCGCAACAATCCAAAGATGCTTTCCCTATGACTCCGATGGAGTTAGATAAATTTTATTTTTTATTTACTATAAATCCTGCAAGTTTCCTTGTTCCCATTTCTATATTAATTTAATTAAAATAATGGCTTCAGGAGCTTAATAGGTGCCATATTCAATTAATGGGAAGCTCAAAAAGCAGCTAAAGCGAACGGTGACGATTAGCAGCTCTATTGGTGTTTGTAGAATTGGCAAATTATTAATATAAAGCTGTTCCGTACATTAAGTTGTCATATTCGCTTGGTTGGAACCTAACAATCCAAAGATGCTTTCCCTATGACGCCGATGGAGTTAGATAAATTTTATTTTTTATTTACTATAAATCCTGCAAGTTTCCTAGCTCCCATTTCTATATTAATTTAGTTAAAATACTGGAATCATGAGCTTATTAGCTGCCATATTCAGTTAATGGGAAGCTCAAAAGCAGCTAAAGCGAACGGTGACGATTAGCAGCGCTATTGGTGTTTGTAGAATTGGCAAATTATTAATATAAAGCTGTTCCGTACATTAAGTTGTCATATTCGCTTGGTTGGAACCTAACAATCCAAAGATGCTTTCCCTATGACGCCGATGGAGTTAGATAAATTTTATTTTTTATTTACTATAAATCCTGCAAGTTTCCTAGCTCCCATTTCTATATTAATTTAGTTAAAATACTGGAATCATGAGCTTATTAGCTGCCATATTCAGTTAATGGGAAGCTCAAAAAGCAGCTAAGGCGAACGGTGACGATTAGCAGCGCTATTGGTGTTAGTAGAATTGGCAAATTATTAATATAAAGCTGTTCCGTACATTAAGGTGTCATATTCGCTTGGTTGGAACATACCAATCCAAAGATGCTTTCCCTATGACGCCGATGGAGTTAGATAAATTTTATTTTTTATCCTGCAAGTTTTCTTGTTCCCATTTCTAAATTAATTTAATTAAAATAATGGCTTCAGGAGCTTAATAGGTGCCATATTCAATTAATGGGAAGCTCAAAAAGCAGCTAAAGCGAACGGTGACGTTTAGCAGGATTATTTGTCTTAGTATAATTGGCAAATTGTTAATATAAAGCTATTCCATACGTCACGGCGTCACATCCGATTTGTTGGAAACTAACAATTCAGAGTTGGTTGACCTAAGACGCCGATGGAGTTAGATAAATTGTATTTTTTATTTACTATAAATCCTGCAAGTTTCCTTGTTCTCATTTCTATATTAATTTAGCTAAAATAATGGCTTCCGGAGCTTATTAGGTGCCATATTCAATTAATGGGAAGCTCAAAATGCAACAAAAGCGAACAGTGACGTTTAGCAGGATTATTTGTCTTAGTATAATTGGCAAATTGTTAATATAAAGCTATTTCATACGTTACGGCGTCACATCCGATTTGTTGAAACCTAACAATTCAGAGTTGGTTGACCTAAGACGCCGATGGAGTTAGATAAATTGTATTTGTTATTTACTATAAATCCTGCAAGTTTCCTAGCTCCCATTTCTATATTAATTTATTTAAAATACTGGCTTCAGGAGCTTATTAGCTGCCATATTCAATTAATGGGAAGCTCAAAAAGCAGCTAAAGCGAACGGTGACGATTAGCAGCGCTATTGGTGTTAGTAGAATTGGCAAATTATTAATATAAAGCTGTTCCGTACATTAAGGTGTCATATTCGCTTGGTTGGAACATAACAATCCAAAGATGCTTTCCCTATGACGCCGATGGAGTTAGATAAATATTATTTTTTATTTACTATAAATCCTGCAAGTTTCCTTGTTCCCATTTCTATATTAATTTATTAAAATAATGGCTTCAGGAGCTTAATAGGTGCCATATTCAATTAATGGGAAGCTCAAAAAGCAGCTAAAGCGAACGGTGACGATTAGCAGGATTATTTGTCTTAGTATAATTGGCAAATTGTTAATATAAAGCTATTCCATACGTTACGGCGTCACATCCGATTTGTTGGAACCTAACCATTCAGAGTTGGTTGCTCTAAGACGCCCATGGAGTTAGATAAATTGTATTTTTTATTTACTATAAATCCTGCAAGTTTCCTAGCTCACATTTCTATATTAATTTAGTTAAAATACTGGCTTCAGGAGCTTATTAGCTGCCATTATCAATTAATGGGAAGCTCAAAAAGCAGCTAAAGCGAACGGTGACGATTAGCAGCGCTATTGATGTTAGTAGAATTGGCAAATTATTAATATAAAGCTGTTCCGTACATTAAGGTGTCATATTCGCTTGGTTGGAACATAACAATCCAAAGATGCTTTCCCTATGACGCCGATGGAGTTAGATAAATTTTATTTTTTATCCTGCAAGTTTTCTTGTTTCCATTTCTATACTAATTTAATTAAAATAATGGCTTCAGGAGCTTAATAGGTGCCATATTCAATTAATGGGAAGCTCAAAATGCAACAAAAGCGAACAGTGACGTTTAGCAGGATTATTTGTCTTAGTATAATTGGCAAATTGTTAATATAATGCTATTCCATACGTCACGGCGTCACATCCGATTTGTTGGAAACTAACAATTCAGAGTTGGTTGCCCTAAGACGCCGATGGAGTTAGATAAATTGTATTTTTTATTTACTGTAAATTCTGCAAGTTTCCTAGCTTCCATTTCTATATTAATTTAGTTAAAATACTGGCATCATGAGCTTATTAGCTGCCATATTCAATTAATGGGAAGCTCAAAAAGCAGCTAAAGCGAACGGTGACGATTAGCAGCGCTATTGGTGTTAGTAGAATTGGCAAATTATTAATATAAAACTGTTCCGTACATTAAGGTGTCATATTCACTTGGTTGGAACCTTACAATCCAAAGATGCTTTCCCTATGACGCCGATGGAGTTAGATAAATTTTATTTTTTATTTACTATAAATCCTGCAAGTTTCCTTGTTCCCATTTCTATATTAATTTAGTTAAAATACTAGCTTCAGGAGCTTATTAGCTGCCATATTCAATTAATGGGAAGCCCAAAAAGCAGCTAAAGCGAACGGTGACGATTAGCAGCGCTATTGATGTTAGTAGAATTGGCAAATTATTAATATAAAGCTGTTCCGTACGTTAAGGTGTCATATTCGCAACAATCCAAAGATGCTTTCCCTATGACTCCGATGGAGTTAGATAAATTTTATTTTTTATTTACTATAAATCCTGCAAGTTTCCTTGTTCCCATTTCTATATTAATTTAATTAAAATAATGGCTTCAGGAGCTTAATAGGTGCCATATTCAATTAATGGGAAGCTCAAAAAGCAGCTAAAGCGAACGGTGACGATTAGCAGCTCTATTGGTGTTTGTAGAATTGGCAAATTATTAATATAAAGCTGTTCCGTACATTAAGTTGTCATATTCGCTTGGTTGGAACCTAACAATCCAAAGATGCTTTCCCTATGACGCCGATGGAGTTAGATAAATTTTATTTTTTATTTACTATAAATCCTGCAAGTTTCCTAGCTCCCATTTCTATATTAATTTAGTTAAAATACTGGAATCATGAGCTTATTAGCTGCCATATTCAGTTAATGGGAAGCTCAAAAGCAGCTAAAGCGAACGGTGACGATTAGCAGCGCTATTGGTGTTTGTAGAATTGGCAAATTATTAATATAAAGCTGTTCCGTACATTAAGTTGTCATATTCGCTTGGTTGGAACCTAACAATCCAAAGATGCTTTCCCTATGACGCCGATGGAGTTAGATAAATTTTATTTTTTATTTACTATAAATCCTGCAAGTTTCCTAGCTCCCATTTCTATATTAATTTAGTTAAAATACTGGAATCATGAGCTTATTAGCTGCCATATTCAGTTAATGGGAAGCTCAAAAAGCAGCTAAGGCGAACGGTGACGATTAGCAGCGCTATTGGTGTTAGTAGAATTGGCAAATTATTAATATAAAGCTGTTCCGTACATTAAGGTGTCATATTCGCTTGGTTGGAACATACCAATCCAAAGATGCTTTCCCTATGACGCCGATGGAGTTAGATAAATTTTATTTTTTATCCTGCAAGTTTTCTTGTTCCCATTTCTAAATTAATTTAATTAAAATAATGGCTTCAGGAGCTTAATAGGTGCCATATTCAATTAATGGGAAGCTCAAAAAGCAGCTAAAGCGAACGGTGACGTTTAGCAGGATTATTTGTCTTAGTATAATTGGCAAATTGTTAATATAAAGCTATTCCATACGTCACGGCGTCACATCCGATTTGTTGGAAACTAACAATTCAGAGTTGGTTGACCTAAGACGCCGATGGAGTTAGATAAATTGTATTTTTTATTTACTATAAATCCTGCAAGTTTCCTTGTTCTCATTTCTATATTAATTTAGCTAAAATAATGGCTTCCGGAGCTTATTAGGTGCCATATTCAATTAATGGGAAGCTCAAAATGCAACAAAAGCGAACAGTGACGTTTAGCAGGATTATTTGTCTTAGTATAATTGGCAAATTGTTAATATAAAGCTATTTCATACGTTACGGCGTCACATCCGATTTGTTGAAACCTAACAATTCAGAGTTGGTTGACCTAAGACGCCGATGGAGTTAGATAAATTGTATTTGTTATTTACTATAAATCCTGCAAGTTTCCTAGCTCCCATTTCTATATTAATTTATTTAAAATACTGGCTTCAGGAGCTTATTAGCTGCCATATTCAATTAATGGGAAGCTCAAAAAGCAGCTAAAGCGAACGGTGACGATTAGCAGCGCTATTGGTGTTAGTAGAATTGGCAAATTATTAATATAAAGCTGTTCCGTACATTAAGGTGTCATATTCGCTTGGTTGGAACATAACAATCCAAAGATGCTTTCCCTATGACGCCGATGGAGTTAGATAAATATTATTTTTTATTTACTATAAATCCTGCAAGTTTCCTTGTTCCCATTTCTATATTAATTTATTAAAATAATGGCTTCAGGAGCTTAATAGGTGCCATATTCAATTAATGGGAAGCTCAAAAAGCAGCTAAAGCGAACGGTGACGATTAGCAGGATTATTTGTCTTAGTATAATTGGCAAATTGTTAATATAAAGCTATTCCATACGTTACGGCGTCACATCCGATTTGTTGGAACCTAACCATTCAGAGTTGGTTGCTCTAAGACGCCCATGGAGTTAGATAAATTGTATTTTTTATTTACTATAAATCCTGTAAGTTTCCTTGTTCTCATTTCTATATTAATTTAGTTAAAATAATGGTTTTCGGAGCTTATTAGGTGCCATATTCAATTAATGGGAAGCTCAAAAAGCAGCTAAAGCGAACGGTGACGATTAGCAGCGCTATTGGTGTTAGTAGAATTGGCAAATTATTAATATAAAGCTGTTCCGTACATTAAGGTGTCATATTCGTTTGGTTGAAACCTAACAATCCAAAGATGCTTTCCCTATGACGCCGATGGAGTTAGATAAATTTTATTTTTTTTTACTATAAATCCTGTAAGTTTCCTTGTTCTCATTTCTATATTAATTTAGTTAAAATAATGGCTTCCGAAGCTTATTAGGTGCCATATTCAATTAACGGGAAGCTTAAAAAGCAGCTAAAGCGAACGGTGACAATTAGCAGCGCTATTGGTGTTAGTAGAATTGGCAAATTATTAATATAAAGCTGTTCCGTACATTAAGGTGTCATATTCGTTTGGTTGAAACCTAACAATCCAAAGATGCTTTCCCTATGACGCCGATGGAGTTAGATAAATTTTATTTTTTATTTACTATAAATCCTGCAAGTTTCCTTGTTCTCATTTCTATATTAATTTAGTTAAGATAATGGCTTCCGAAGCTTATTAGGTGCCATATTCAATTAACGGGAAGCTTAAAAAGCAGCTAAAGCGAACGGTGACAATTAGCAGCGCTATTGGTGTTAGTAGAATTGGCAAATTATTAATATAAAGCTGTTCCGTACATTAAGGTGTCATATTCGTTTGGTTGAAACCTAACAATCCAAAGATGCTTTCCCTATGACGCCGATGGAGTTAGATAAATTTTATTTTTTATTTACTATAAATCCTGCAAGTTTCCTTGTTCTCATTTCTATATTAATTTAGTTAAAATAATGGCTTCCGAAGCTTATTAGGTGCCATATTCAATTAACGGGAAGATCAAAAAGCAGCTAAAGCGAACGGTGACAATTAGCAGCGCTATTGATGTTAGTAGAATTGGCAAATTATTAATATAAAGCTGTTCCGTACATTAAGGTGTCATATTCGCTTGGTTGAAACCTAACAATCCAAAGATACTTTCCCTATGACGCCGATGGAGTTAGATAAATTTTATTTTTTATTTACTATAAATCCTGCAAGTTTCCTTGTTCTCATTTCTATATTAATTTAGTTAAAATAATGGCTTCCGGAGCTTATTAGGTGCCATATTCAATTAATGGGAAGCTCAAAAAGCAGCTAAAGCGAACGGTGACGATTAGCAGCGCTATTGGTGATAGTAGAATTGGCAAATTATTAATATAAAGCTGTTCCGTACATTAAGGTGTCATATTCGCTTGGTTGGAACATAACAATCCAAAGATGCTTTTCCTATGACGCCGATGGAGTTAGATAAATTTTCTTTTTTATCCTGCAAGTTTTCTTGTTCCCATTTCTATATTAATTTAATTAAAATAATGGCTTCAGGAGCTTAATAGGTGCCATATTCAATTAATGGGAAGCTCAAAAAGCAGCTAAAGCGAACGGTGACCTTTAGCAGGGTTATTTGTCTTAGTATAATTGGCAAATTTGTAATATACAGCTATTCCATACGTTACGGCGTCACATCCGATTTGTTGGAAACTATACCATTCAGAGTTGGTTGACCTAAGACGCCGATAGAGTTAGATAAATTATTTTTTTTATTTACTATAAATCCTGCAAATTTCCTAGCTCCCATTTCTATATTAATTTAGTTAAAATACTGGAATCATGAGCTTATTAGCTGCCATATTCAATTAATGGGAAGCTCAAAAGCAGCTAAAGCGAACGGTGACGATTAGCAGCGCTATTGGTGTTAGTAGAATTGGCAAATTATTAATATAAAGCTGTTCCGTACATTAAGTTGTCATATTCGCTTGGTTGGAACCTAACAATCCAAAGATGCTTTCCCTATGACGCCGATGGAGTTAGATAAATTTTATTTTTTATTTACTATAAATCCTGCAAGTTTCCTAGCTCCCATTTCTATATTAATTTAGTTAAAATACTGGAATCATGAGCTTATTAGCTGCCATATTCAGTTAATGGGAAGCTCAAAAAGCAGCTAAGGCGAACGGTGACGATTAGCAGCGCTATTGGTGTTAGTAGAATTGGCAAATTATTAATATAAAGCTGTTCCGTACATTAAGGTGTCATATTCGCTTGGTTGGAACATAACAATCCAAAGATGCTTTCCCTATGACGCCGATGGAGTTAGATAAATATTATTTTTTATTTACTATAAATCCTGCAAGTTTCCTTGTTCTCATTTCTATATTAATTTAGTTAAAATAATGGCTTCCGAAGCTTATTAGGTGCCATATTCAATTAACGGGAAGCTTAAAAAGCAGCTAAAGCGAACGGTGACAATTAGCAGCGCTATTGGTGTTAGTAGAATTGGCAAATTATTAATATAAAGCTGTTCCGTACATTAAGGTGTCATATTCGTTTCGTTGAAACCTAACAATCCAAAGATGCTTTCCCTATGACGCCGATGGAGTTAGATAAATTTTATTTTTTATTTACTATAAATCCTGCAAGTTTCCTTGTTCTCATTTCTATATTAATTTAGTTAAAATAATGGCTTCCGAAGCTTATTAGGTGCCATATTCAATTAACGGGAAGCTTAAAAAGCAGCTAAAGCGAACGGTGACAATTAGCAGCGCTATTGGTGTTAGTAGAATTGGCAAATTATTAATATAAAGCTGTTCCGTACATTAAGGTGTCATATTCGTTTGGTTGAAACCTAACAATCCAAAGATGCTTTCCCTATGACGCCGATGGAGTTAGATAAATTTTATTTTTTATTTACTATAAATCCTGCAAGTTTCCTTGTTCTCATTTCTATATTAATTTAGTTAAAATAATGGCTTCCGAAGCTTATTAGGTGCCATATTCAATTAACGGGAAGATCAAAAAGCAGCTAAAGCGAACGGTGACAATTAGCAGCGCTATTGGTGTTAGTAGAATTGGCAAATTATTAATATAAAGCTGTTCCGTACATTAAGGTGTCATATTCGCTTGGTTGGAACCTAACAATCCAAAGATGCTTTCCCTATGACGCCGATGGAGTTAGATAAATTTTATTTTTTATTTACTATAAATCCTGCAAGTTTCCTTGTTCTCATTTCTATATTAATTTAGTTAAAATAATGGCTTCCGAAGCTTATTAGGTGCCATATTCAATTAACGGGAAGCTTAAAAAGCAGCTAAAGCGAACGGTGACAATTAGCAGCGCTATTGGTGTTAGTAGAATTGGCAAATTATTAATATAAAGCTGTTCCGTACATTAAGGTGTCATATTCGTTTGGTTGAAACCTAACAATCCAAAGATGCTTTCCCTATGACGCCGATGGAGTTAGATAAATTTTATTTTTTATTTACTATAAATCCTGCAAGTTTCCTTGTTCTCATTTCTATATTAATTTAGTTAAAATAATGGTTTTCGGAGCTTATTAAGTGCCATATTCAATTAATGGGAAGCTCAAAAAGCAGCTAAAGCGAACGGTGACGATTAGCAGCGCTATTGGTGTTAGTAGAATTGGCAAATTATTAATATAAAGCTGTTCCGTACATTAAGGTGTCATATTCGCTTGGTTGGAACCTAACAATCCAAAGATGCTTTCCCTATGACGCCGATGGAGTTAGATAAATTTTATTTTTTATTTACTATAAATCCTGCAAGTTTCCTTGTTCTCATTTCTATATTAATTTAGTTAAAATAATGGCTTCCGAAGCTTATTAGGTGCCATATTCAATTAACGGGAAGCTTAAAAAGCAGCTAAAGCGAACGGTGACAATTAGCAGCGCTATTGGTGTTAGTAGAATTGGCAAATTATTAATATAAAGCTGTTCCGTACATTAAGGTGTCATATTCGTTTGGTTGAAACCTAACAATCCAAAGATGCTTTCCCTATGACGCCGATGGAGTTAGATAAATTTTATTTTTTATTTACTATAAATCCTGCAAGTTTCCTTGTTCTCATTTCTATATTAATTTAGTTAAAATAATGGCTTCCGAAGCTTATTAGGTGCCATATTCAATTAACGGGAAGATCAAAAAGCAGCTAAAGCGAACGGTGACAATTAGCAGCGCTATTGATGTTAGTAGAATTGGCAAATTATTAATATAAAGCTGTTCCGTACATTAAGGTGTCATATTCGCTTGGTTGAATCCTAACAATCCAAAGATGCTTTCCCTATGACGCCGATGGAGTTAGATAAATTTTATTTTTTATTTACTATAAATCCTGCAAGTTTCCTTGTTCTCATTTCTATATTAATTTAGTTAAAATAATGGCTTCCGGAGCTTATTAGGTGCCATATTCAATTAATGGGAAGCTCAAAAAGCAGCTAAAGCGAACGGTGACGATTAGCAGCGCTATTGGTGTTAGTAGAATTGGCAAATTATTAATATAAAGCTGTTCCGTACATTAAGGTGTCATATTCGCTTTGTTGGAACCTAACAATCCAAAGATGCTTTCCCTATGACGCCGATGGAGTTAGATAAATTTTAGTTTTTATTTACTATAAATCCTGCAAGTTTCCTTGTTCTCCTTTCTATATTAATTTAGTTAAAATAATGGCTTCCGGAGCTTATTAGGTGCCATATTCAATTAATGGGAAGCTCAAAATGCAGCAAAAGCGAACAGTGACGTATAGCAGGATTATTTGTCTTACTATAATTGGCAAATTGTTAATATAAAGCAATTCCATACGTTACGGCGTCACATCCGATTTGTTGGAACCTAACAATTCAGAGTTGATTGACCTAAGACGCCGATAGAGTTAGGTAAATTTTATTTTTTATTTACTATAAATCCTGCAAGTCTCCTGGTTCTCATTTCTATATTAATTTAGTTAAAATAATGGCTTCCGGAGCTTATTAGGTGCCATATTCAATTAATGGGAAGCTCAAAAAGCAGCTAAAGCGAACGGTGACGATTAGCAGCGCTATTGGTGTTAGTAGAATTGGCAAATTATTAATATAAAGCTGTTCCGTACATTAAGATGTCATATTCGCTTGGTTGGAACCTAACAATCCAAAGATGCTTTCCCTATGACGCCGATGGAGTTAGATAAATTTTATTTTTTATTTACTATAAATCCTGCAAGTTTCCTTGTTCTCATTTCTATATTAATTTAGTTAAAATAATGGCTTCCGAAGCTTATTAGGTGCCATATTCAATTAACGGGAAGCTCAAAAAGCAGCTAAAGCGAACGGTGACAATTAGGAGCGCTATTGGTGTTAGTAGAATTGGCAAATTATTAATATAAAGCTGTTCCGTACATTAAGGTGTCATATTCGCTTGGTTGAGCCCTAACAATCCAAAGATGCTTTCCCTATGACGCCGATGGAGTTAGATAAATTTTATTTTTTATTTACTATAAATCCTGTAAGTTTCCTTGTTCTCATTTCTATATTAATTTAGTTAAAATAATGGCTTCCGAAGCTTATTAGGTGCCATATTCAATTAACGGGAAGCTTAAAAAACAGCTAAAGCGAACGGTGACAATTAGCAGCGCTATTGGTGTTAGTAGAATTGGCAAATTATTAATATAAAGCTGTTCCGTACATTAAGGTGTCATATTCGCTTGGTTGAAACCTAACAATCCAAAGATGCTTTCCCTATGACGCCGATGGAGTTAGATAAATTTTATTTTTTATTTACTATAAATCCTGCAAGTTTCCTTGTTCTCATTTCTATATTAATTTAGTTAAAATAATGGCTTCCGGAGCTTATTAGGTGCCATATTCAATTAATGGGAAGCTCAAAAAGCAGCTAAAGCGAACGGTGACAATTAGCAGCGCTATTGGTGTTAGTAGAATTGGCAAATTATTAATATAAAGCTGTTCCGTACATTAAGGTGTCATATTCGCTTGGTTGAAACCTAACAATCCAAAGATGCTTTCCCTATGACGCCGATGGAGTTAGATAAATTTTATTTTTTATTTACTATAAATCCTGCAAGTTTCCTAGCTCCCATTTCTATATTAATTTAGTTAAAATACTGGAATCATGAGCTTATTAGCTGCCATATTCAGTTAATGGGAAGCTCAAAAGCAGCTAAAGCGAACGGTGACGATTAGCAGCGCTATTGGTGTTAGTAGAATTGGCAAATTATTAATATAAAGCTGTTCCGTACATTAAGGTGTCATATTCGCTTGGTTGGAACCTAACAATCCAAAGATGCTTTCCCTATGACGCCGATGGAGTTAGATAAATTTTATTTTTTATTTACTATAAATCCTGCAAGTTTCCTAGCTCCCATTTCTATATTAATTTAGTTAAAATACTGGAATCATGAGCTTATTAGCTGCCATATTCAGTTAATGGGAAGCTCAAAAGCAGCTAAAGCGAACGGTGACGATTAGCAGCGCTATTGGTGTTAGTAGAATTGGCAAATTATTAATATAAAGCTGTTCCGTACATTAAGGTGTCATATTCGCTTGGTTGGAACCTAACAATCCAAAGATGCTTTCCCTATGACGCCGATGGAGTTAGATAAATTTTATTTTTTATTTACTATAAATCCTGCAAGTTTCCTTGTTCTCATTTCTATATTAATTTAGTTAAAATAATGGCTTCCGAAGCTTATTAGGTGCCATATTCAATTAACGGGAAGCTTAAAAAGCAGCTAAAGCGAACGGTGACAATTAGCAGCGCTATTGGTGTTAGTAGAATTGGCAAATTATTAATATAAAGTTGTTCCGTACATTAAGGTGTCATATTCGTTTGGTTGGAACCTAACAATCCAAAGATGCTTTCCCTATGACGCCGATGGAGTTAGATAAATTTTATTTTTTATTTACTATAAATCCTGTAAGTTTCCTTGTTCTCATTTCTATATTAATTTAGTTAAAATAATGGTTTTCGGAGCTTATTAGGTGCCATATTCAATTAATGGGAAGCTCAAAAAGCAGCTAAAGCGAACGGTGACGATTAGCAGCGCTATTGGTGTTAGTAGAATTGGCAAATTATTAATATAAAGCTGTTCCGTACATTAAGGTGTCATATTCGCTTGGTTGGAACCTAACAATCCAAAGATGCTTTCCCTATGACGCCGATGGAGTTAGATAAATTTTATTTTTTATTTACTATAAATCCTGTAAGTTTCCTTGTTCTCATTTCTATATTAATTTAGTTAAAATAATGGTTTTCGGAGCTTATTAGGTGCCATATTCAATTAAGGGGAAGCTCAAAAAGCAGCTAAAGCGAACGGTGACGATTAGCAGCGCTATTGGTGTTAGTAGAATTGGCAAATTATTAATATAAAGCTGTTCCGTACATTAAGGTGTCATATTCGCTTGGTTGGAACCTAACAATCCAAAGATGCTTTCCCTATGACGCCGATGGAGTTAGATAAATTTTATTTTTTATTTACTATAAATCCTGCAAGTTTCCTTGTTCTCATTTCTATATTAATTTAGTTAAAATAATGGCTTCCGAAGCTTATTAGGTGCCATATTCAATTAACGGGAAGCTTAAAAAGGAGCTAAAGCGAACGGTGACAATTAGCAGCGCTATTGGTGTTAGTAGAATTGGCAAATTATTAATATAAAGCTGTTCCGTACATTAAGGTGTCATATTCGTTTGGTTGAAACCTAACAATCCAAAGATGCTTTCCCTATGACGCCGATGGAGTTAGATAAATTTTATTTTTTATTTACTATAAATCCTGCAAGTTTCCTTGTTCTCATTTCTATATTAATTTAGTTAAAATAATGGTTTTCGGAGCTTATTAGGTGCCATATTCAATTAATGGGAAGCTCAAAAAGCAGCTAAAGCGAACGGTGACGATTAGCAGCGCTATTGGTGTTAGTAGAATTGGCAAATTATTAATATAAAGCTGTTCCGTACATTAAGGTGTCATATTCGTTTGGTTGGAACCTAACAATCCAAAGATGCTTTCCCTATGACGCCGATGGAGTTAGATAAATTTTATTTTTTATTTACTATAAATCCTGCAAGTTTCCTTGTTCTCATTTCTATATTAATTTAGTTAAAATAATGGCTTCCGAAGCTTATTAGGTGCCATATTCAATTAACGGGAAGCTTAAAAAGCAGCTAAAGCGAACGGTGACAATTAGCAGCGCTATTGGTGTTAGTAGAATTGGCAAATTATTAATATAAAGCTGTTCCGTACAGTAAGGTGTCATATTCGTTTGGTTGAAACCTAACAATCCAAAGATGCTTTCCCTATGACGCCGATGGAGTTAGATAAATTTTATTTTTTATTTACTATAAATCCTGTAAGTTTCCTTGTTCTCATTTCTATATTAATTTAGTTAAAATAATGGTTTTCGGAGCTTATTAGGTGCCATATTCAATTAATGGGAAGCTCAAAAAGCAGCTAAAGCGAACGGTGACGATTAGCAGCGCTATTGGTGTTAGTAGAATTGGCAAATTATTAATATAAAGCTGTTCCGTACATTAAGGTGTCATATTCGCTTGGTTGGAACCTAACAATCCAAAGATGCTTTCCCTATGACGCCGATGGAGTTAGATAAATTTTATTTTTTATTTACTATAAATCCTGTAAGTTTCCTTGTTCTCATTTCTATATTAATTTAGTTAAAATAATGGTTTTCGGAGCTTATTAGGTGCCATATTCAATTAATGGGAAGCTCAAAAAGCAGCTAAAGCGAACGGTGACAATTAGCAGCGCTATTGGTGTTAGTAGAATTGGCAAATTATTAATATAAAGCTGTTCCGTACATTAAGGTGTCATATTCGCTTGGTTGGAACCTAACAATCCAAAGATGCTTTCCCTATGACGCCGATGGAGTTAGATAAATTTTATTTTTTATTTACTATAAATCCTGCAAGTTTCCTAGCTCCCATTTCTATATTAATTTAGTTAAAATACTGGAATCATGAGCTTATTAGCTGCCATATTCAGTTAATGGGAAGCTCAAAAGCAGCTAAAGCGAACGGTGACGATTAGCAGCGCTATTGGTGTTAGTAGAATTGGCAAATTATTAATATAAAGCTGTTCCGTACATTAAGGTGTCATATTCGCTTGGTTGGAACCTAACAATCCAAAGATGCTTTCCCTATGACGCCGATGGAGTTAGATAAATTTTATTTTTTATTTACTATAAATCCTGCAAGTTTCCTAGCTCCCATTTCTATATTAATTTAGTTAAAATACTGGAATCATGAGCTTATTAGCTGCCATATTCAGTTAATGGGAAGCTCAAAAGCAACTAAAGCGAACGGTGACGATTAGCAGCGCTATTGGTGTTAGTAGAATTGGCAAATTATTAATATAAAGCTGTTCCGTACATTAAGGTGTCATATTCGCTTGGTTGGAACCTAACAATCCAAAGATGCTTTCCCTATGACGCCGATGGAGTTAGATAAATTTTATTTTTTATTTACTATAAATCCTGCAAGTTTCCTTGTTCTCATTTCTATATTAATTTAGTTAAAATAATGGCTTCCGAAGCTTATTAGGTGCCATATTCAATTAACGGGAAGCTTAAAAAGCAGCTAAAGCGAACGGTGACAATTAGCAGCGCTATTGGTGTTAGTAGAATTGGCAAATTATTAATATAAAGTTGTTCCGTACATTAAGGTGTCATATTCGTTTGGTTGGAACCTAACAATCCAAAGATGCTTTCCCTATGACGCCGATGGAGTTAGATAAATTTTATTTTTTATTTACTATAAATCCTGTAAGTTTCCTTGTTCTCATTTCTATATTAATTTAGTTAAAATAATGGTTTTCGGAGCTTATTAGGTGCCATATTCAATTAATGGGAAGCTCAAAAAGCAGCTAAAGCGAACGGTGACGATTAGCAGCGCTATTGGTGTTAGTAGAATTGGCAAATTATTAATATAAAGCTGTTCCGTACATTAAGGTGTCATATTCGCTTGGTTGGAACCTAACAATCCAAAGATGCTTTCCCTATGACGCCGATGGAGTTAGATAAATTTTATTTTTTATTTACTATAAATCCTGTAAGTTTCCTTGTTCTCATTTCTATATTAATTTAGTTAAAATAATGGCTTCCGAAGCTTATTAGGTGCCATATTCAATTAACGGGAAGCTTAAAAAGGAGCTAAAGCGAACGGTGACAATTAGCAGCGCTATTGGTGTTAGTAGAATTGGCAAATTATTAATATAAAGCTGTTCCGTACATTAAGGTGTCATATTCGTTTGGTTGAAACCTAACAATCCAAAGATGCTTTCCCTATGACGCCGATGGAGTTAGATAAATTTTATTTTTTATTTACTATAAATCCTGCAAGTTTCCTTGTTCTCATTTCTATATTAATTTAGTTAAAATAATGGTTTTCGGAGCTTATTAGGTGCCATATTCAATTAATGGGAAGCTCAAAAAGCAGCTAAAGCGAACGGTGACGATTAGCAGCGCTATTGGTGTTAGTAGAATTGGCAAATTATTAATATAAAGCTGTTCCGTACATTAAGGTGTCATATTCGTTTGGTTGGAACCTAACAATCCAAAGATGCTTTCCCTATGACGCCGATGGAGTTAGATAAATTTTATTTTTTATTTACTATAAATCCTGCAAGTTTCCTTGTTCTCATTTCTATATTAATTTAGTTAAAATAATGGCTTCCGAAGCTTATTAGGTGCCATATTCAATTAACGGGAAGCTTAAAAAGCAGCTAAAGCGAACGGTGACAATTAGCAGCGCTATTGGTGTTAGTAGAATTGGCAAATTATTAATATAAAGCTGTTCCGTACAGTAAGGTGTCATATTCGTTTGGTTGAAACCTAACAATCCAAAGATGCTTTCCCTATGACGCCGATGGAGTTAGATAAATTTTATTTTTTATTTACTATAAATCCTGTAAGTTTCCTTGTTCTCATTTCTATATTAATTTAGTTAAAATAATGGTTTTCGGAGCTTATTAGGTGCCATATTCAATTAATGGGAAGCTCAAAAAGCAGCTAAAGCGAACGGTGACGATTAGCAGCGCTATTGGTGTTAGTAGAATTGGCAAATTATTAATATAAAGCTGTTCCGTACATTAAGGTGTCATATTCGCTTGGTTGGAACCTAACAATCCAAAGATGCTTTCCCTATGACGCCGATGGAGTTAGATAAATTTTATTTTTTATTTACTATAAATCCTGTAAGTTTCCTTGTTCTCATTTCTATATTAATTTAGTTAAAATAATGGTTTTCGGAGCTTATTAGGTGCCATATTCAATTAATGGGAAGCTCAAAAAGCAGCTAAAGCGAACGGTGACGATTAGCAGCGCTATTGGTGTTAGTAGAATTGGCAAATTATTAATATAAAGCTGTTCCGTACATTAAGGTGTCATATTCGCTTGGTTGGAACCTAACAATCCAAAGATGCTTTCCCTATGACGCCGATGGAGTTAGATAAATTTTATTTTTTATTTACTATAAATCCTGCAAGTTTCCTAGCTCCCATTTCTATATTAATTTAGTTAAAATACTGGAATCATGAGCTTATTAGCTGCCATATTCAGTTAATGGGAAGCTCAAAAGCAGCTAAAGCGAACGGTGACGATTAGCAGCGCTATTGGTGTTAGTAGAATTGGCAAATTATTAATATAAAGCTGTTCCGTACATTAAGGTGTCATATTCGCTTGGTTGGAACCTAACAATCCAAAGATGCTTTCCCTATGACGCCGATGGAGTTAGATAAATTTTATTTTTTATTTACTATAAATCCTGCAAGTTTCCTAGCTCCCATTTCTATATTAATTTAGTTAAAATACTGGAATCATGAGCTTATTAGCTGCCATATTCAGTTAATGGGAAGCTCAAAAGCAGCTAAAGCGAACGGTGACGATTAGCAGCGCTATTGGTGTTAGTAGAATTGGCAAATTATTAATATAAAGCTGTTCCGTACATTAAGGTGTCATATTCGCTTGGTTGGAACCTAACAATCCAAAGATGCTTTCCCTATGACGCCGATGGAGTTAGATAAATTTTATTTTTTATTTACTATAAATCCTGCAAGTTTCCTTGTTCTCATTTCTATATTAATTTAGTTAAAATAATGGCTTCCGAAGCTTATTAGGTGCCATATTCAATTAACGGGAAGCTTAAAAAGCAGCTAAAGCGAACGGTGACAATTAGCAGCGCTATTGGTGTTAGTAGAATTGGCAAATTATTAATATAAAGTTGTTCCGTACATTAAGGTGTCATATTCGTTTGGTTGGAACCTAACAATCCAAAGATGCTTTCCCTATGACGCCGATGGAGTTAGATAAATTTTATTTTTTATTTACTATAAATCCTGTAAGTTTCCTTGTTCTCATTTCTATATTAATTTAGTTAAAATAATGGTTTTCGGAGCTTATTAGGTGCCATATTCAATTAATGGGAAGCTCAAAAAGCAGCTAAAGCGAACGGTGACGATTAGCAGCGCTATTGGTGTTAGTAGAATTGGCAAATTATTAATATAAAGCTGTTCCGTACATTAAGGTGTCATATTCGCTTGGTTGGAACCTAACAATCCAAAGATGCTTTCCCTATGACGCCGATGGAGTTAGATAAATTTTATTTTTTATTTACTATAAATCCTGTAAGTTTCCTTGTTCTCATTTCTATATTAATTTAGTTAAAATAATGGTTTTCGGAGCTTATTAGGTGCCATATTCAATTAAGGGGAAGCTCAAAAAGCAGCTAAAGCGAACGGTGACGATTAGCAGCGCTATTGGTGTTAGTAGAATTGGCAAATTATTAATATAAAGCTGTTCCGTACATTAAGGTGTCATATTCGCTTGGTTGGAACCTAACAATCCAAAGATGCTTTCCCTATGACGCCGATGGAGTTAGATAAATTTTATTTTTTATTTACTATAAATCCTGCAAGTTTCCTTGTTCTCATTTCTATATTAATTTAGTTAAAATAATGGCTTCCGAAGCTTATTAGGTGCCATATTCAATTAACGGGAAGCTTAAAAAGGAGCTAAAGCAAACGGTGACAATTAGCAGCGCTATTGGTGTTAGTAGAATTGGCAAATTATTAATATAAAGCTGTTCCGTACATTAAGGTGTCATATTCGTTTGGTTGAAACCTAACAATCCAAAGATGCTTTCCCTATGACGCCGATGGAGTTAGATAAATTTTATTTTTTATTTACTATAAATCCTGCAAGTTTCCTTGTTCTCATTTCTATATTAATTTAGTTAAAATAATGGTTTTCGGAGCTTATTAGGTGCCATATTCAATTAATGGGAAGCTCAAAAAGCAGCTAAAGCGAACGGTGACGATTAGCAGCGCTATTGGTGTTAGTAGAATTGGCAAATTATTAATATAAAGCTGTTCCGTACATTAAGGTGTCATATTCGCTTGGTTGGAACCTAACAATCCAAAGATGCTTTCCCTATGACGCCGATGGAGTTAGATAAATTTTATTTTTTATTTACTATAAATCCTGCAAGTTTCCTTGTTCTCATTTCTATATTAATTTAGTTAAAATAATGGCTTCCGAAGCTTATTAGGTGCCATATTCAATTAACGGGAAGCTTAAAAAGCAGCTAAAGCGAACGGTGACAATTAGCAGCGCTATGGGTGTTAGTAGAATTGGCAAATTATTAATATAAAGCTGTTCCGTACATTAAGGTGTCATATTCGTTTGGTTGAAACCTAACAATCCAAAGATGCTTTCCCTATGACGCCGATGGAGTTAGATAAATTTAATTTTTTATTTACTATAAATCCTGCAAGTTTCCTTGTTCTCATTTCTATATTAATTTAGTTAAAATAATGGCTTCCGAAGCTTATTAGGTGCCATATTCAATTAACGGGAAGATCAAAAAGCAGCTAAAACGAACGGTGACAATTAGCAGCACTATTGATGTTAGTAGAATTGGCAAATTATTAATATAAAGCTGTTCCGTACAGTAAGGTGTCATATTCGTTTGGTTGAAACCTAACAATCCAAAGATGCTTTCCCTATGACGCCGATGGAGTTAGATAAATTTTATTTTTTATTTACTATAAATCCTGTAAGTTTCCTTGTTCTCATTTCTATATTAATTTAGTTAAAATAATGGTTTTCGGAGCTTATTAGGTGCCATATTCAATTAATGGGAAGCTCAAAAAGCAGCTAAAGCGAACGGTAACGATTAGCAGCGCTATTGGTGTTAGTAGAATTGGCAAATTATTAATATAAAGCTGTTCCGTACATTAAGGTGTCATATTCGCTTGGTTGGAACCTAACAATCCAAAGATGCTTTCCCTATGACGCCGATGGAGTTAGATAAATTTTATTTTTTATTTACTATAAATCCTGCAAGTTTCCTTGTTCCCATTTCTATATTAATTTAGTTAAAATAATGGCTTCCGAAGCTTATTAGGTGCCATATTCAATTAACGGGAAGCTTAAAAAGCAGCTAAAGCGAACGGTGACAATTAGCAGCGCTATTGGTGTTAGTAGAATTGGCAAATTATTAATATAAAGCTGTTCCGTACATTAAGGTGTCATATTCGTTTGGTTGAAACCTAACAATCCAAAGATGCTTTCCCTATGACGCCGATGGAGTTAGATAAATTTTATTTTTTATTTACTATAAATCCTGCAAGTTTCCTTGTTCTCATTTCTATATTAATTTAGTTAAAATAATGGCTTCCGAAGCTTATTAGGTGCCATATTCAATTAACGGGAAGATCAAAAAGCAGCTAAAGCGAACGGTGACAATTAGCAGCGCTATTGATGTTAGTAGAATTGGCAAATTATTAATATAAAGCTGTTCCGTACATTAAGGTGTCATATTCGCTTGGTTGAAACCTAACAATCCAAAGATGCTTTCCCTATGACGCCGATGGAGTTAGATAAATTTTATTTTTTATTTACTATAAATCCTGCAAGTTTCCTTGTTCTCATTTCTATATTAATTTAGTTAAAATAATGGCTTCCGGAGCTTATTAGGTGCCATATTCAATTAATGGGAAGCTCAAAAAGCAGCTAAAGCGAACGGTGACGATTAGCAGCGCTATTGGTGATAGTAGAATTGGCAAATTATTAATATAAAGCTGTTCCGTACATTAAGGTGTCATATTCGCTTTGTTGGAACCTAACAATCCAAAGATGCTTTCCCTATGACGCCGATGGAGTTAGATAAATTTTAGTTTTTATTTACTATAAATCCTGCAAGTTTCCTTGTTCTCATTTCTATATTAATTTAGTTAAAATAATGGCTTCCGGAGCTTATTAGGTGCCATATTCAATTAATGGGAAGCTCAAAATGCAGCAAAAGCGAACAGTGACGTATAGCAGGATTATTTGTCTTACTATAATTGGCAAATTGTTAATATAAAGCAATTCCATACGTTACGGCGTCACATCCGATTTGTTGGAACCTAACAATTCAGAGTTGATTGACCTAAGACGCCGATAGAGTTAGGTAAATTTTAGTTTTTATTTACTATAAATCCTGCAAGTTTCCTTGTTCTCATTTCTATATTAATTTAGTTAAAATAATGGCTTCCGGAGCTTATTAGGTGCCATATTCAATTAATGGGAAGCTCAAAAAGCAGCTAAAGCGAACGGTGACGATTAGCAGCGCTATTGGTGATAGTAGAATTGGCAAATTATTAATATAAAGCTGTTCCGTACATTAAGGTGTCATATTCGCTTGGTTGGAACATAACAATCCAAAGATGCTTTTCCTCTGACGCCGATGGAGTTACATAAATTTTCTTTTTTATCCTGCAAGTTTTCTTGTTCCCATTTCTATATTAATTTAATTAAAATAATGGCTTCAGGAGCTTAATAGGTGCCATAACCAATTAATGGGAAGCTCAAAAAGCAGCTAAAGCGAACGGTGACCTTTAGCAAGGTTATTTGTCTTAGTATAATTGGCAAATTTGTAATATACAGCTATTCCATACGTTACGGCGTCACATCCGATTTGTTGGAAACTAACCATTCAGAGTTGGTTGACCTAAGACGCTGATAGAGTTAGATAAATAATTTTTTTTATTTACTATAAATCCTGCAAGTTTCCTTGTTCTCATTTCTATATTAATTTAGTTAAAATAATGGCTTCCGGAGCTTATTAGGTGCCATATTCAATTAATGGGAAGCTCAAAATGCAACAAAAGCGAACAGTGACGTTTAGCAGGATTATTTGTCTTAGTATAATTGGCAAATTGTTAATATAAAGCTATTTCATACGTTACGGCGTCACATCCGATTTGTTGGAAACTAACAATTCAGAGTTGGTTGCCCTAAGACGCCGATGGAGTTAGATAAATTGTAGTTTTTATTTACTATAAATCCTGCAAGTTTCCTAGCTCCAATTTCTATATTAATTTAGTTAAAATACTGGAATCATGAGCTTATTAGCTGCCATATTCAATTAATGGGAAGCTCAAAAGCAGCTAAAGCGAACGGTGACGATTAGCAGCGCTATTGGTGTTAGTAGAATTGGCAAATTATTAATATAAAGCTGTTCCGTACATTAAGTTGTCATATTCGCTTGGTTCGCACCTAACAATCCAAAGATGCTTTCCCTATGACGCCGATGGAGTTAGATAAATTTTATTTTTTATTTACTATAAATCCTGCAAGTTTCCTAGCTCCCATTTCTATATTAATTTAGTTAAAATACTGGAATCATGAGCTTATTAGCTGCCATATTCAATTAATGGGAAGCTCAAAAGCAGCTAAAGCGAACGGTCACGATTAGCAGCGCTATTGGTGTTTGTAGAATTGGCAAATTATAAATATAAAGCTGTTCCGTACATTAAGGTGTCATATTCGCTTGGTTGGAACCTAACAATCCAAAGATGCTTTCCCTATGACGCCGATGGAGTTAGATAAATTAAATTTTTTATTTACTATAAATCCTGCAAGTTTCCTTGTTCTCATTTCTATATTAATTTAGTTAAAATAATGGCTTCCGGAGCTTATTAGGTGCCATATTCAATTAATGGGAAGCTCAAAAAGCAGCTAAAGCGAACGGTGACGATTAGCAGCGCTATTGGTGATAGTAGAATTGGCAAATTATTAATATAAAGCTGTTCCGTACATTAAGGTGTCATATTCGCTTGGTTGAAACCTAACAATCCAAAGATGCTTTCCCTATGACGCCGATGGAGTTAGATAAATTTTATTTTTTATTTACTATAAATCCTGCAAGTTTCCTTGTTCTCATTTCTATATTAATTTAGTTAAAATAATGGCTTCCGGAGCTTATTAGGTGCCATATTCAATTAATGGAAAGCTCAAAAAGCAGCTAAAGCGAACGGTGACGATTAGCAGCGCTATTGGTGATAGTAGAATTGGCAAATTATTAATATAAAGCTGTTCCGTACATTAAGGTGTCATATTCGCTTGGTTGGAACATAACAATCCAAAGATGCTTTTCCTATGACGCCGATGGAGTTAGATAAATTTTCTTTTTTATCCTGCAAGTTTTCTTGTTCCCATTTCTATATTAATTTAATTAAAATAATGGCTTCAGGAGCTTAATAGGTGCCATATTCAATTAATGGGAAGCTCAAAAAGCAGCTAAAGCGAACGGTGACCTTTAGCAGGGTTATTTGTCTTAGTATAATTGGCAAATTTGTAATATACAGCTATTCCATACGTTACGGCGTCACATCCGATTTGTTGGAAACTATACCATTCAGAGTTGGTTGACCTAAGACGCCGATAGAGTTAGATAAATTATTTTTTTTATTTACTATAAATCCTGCAAGTTTCCTAGCTCCCATTTCTATATTAATTTAGTTAAAATACTGGAATCATGAGCTTATTAGCTGCCATATTCAGTTAATGGGAAGCTCAAAAGCAGCTAAAGCGAACGGTGACGATTAGCAGCGCTATTGGTGTTAGTAGAATTGGCAAATTATTAATATAAAGCTGTTCCGTACATTAAGGTGTCATATTCGCTTGGTTGGAACCTAACAATCCAAAGATGCTTTCCCTATGACGCCGATGGAGTTAGATAAATTTTATTTTTTATTTACTATAAATCCTGCAAGTTTCCTTGTTCTCATTTCTATATTAATTTAGTTAAAATAATGGCTTCCGAAGCTTATTAGGTGCCATATTCAATTAACGGGAAGCTTAAAAAGCAGCTAAAGCGAACGGTGACAATTAGCAGCGCTATTGGTGTTAGTAGAATTGGCAAATTATTAATATAAAGCTGTTCCGTACATTAAGGTGTCATATTCGTTTGGTTGAAACCTAACAATCCAAAGATGCTTTCCCTATGACGCCGATGGAGTTAGATAAATTTTATTTTTTATTTACTATAAATCCTTTAAGTTTCCTTGTTCTCATTTCTATATTAATTTAGTTAAAATAATGGTTTTCGGAGCTTATTAGGTGCCATATTCAATGAATGGGAAGCTCAAAAAGCAGCTAAAGCGAACGGTGACGATTAGCAGCGCTATTGGTGTTAGTAGAATTGGCAAATTATTAATATAAAGCTGTTCCGTACATTAAGGTGTCATATTCGCTTGGTTGGAACCTAACAATCCAAAGATGCTTTCCCTATGACGCCGATGGAGTTAGATAAATTTTATTTTTTATTTACTATAAATCCTGCAAGTTTCCTTGTTCTCATTTCTATATTAATTTAGTTAAAATAATGGCTTCCGAAGCTTATTAGGTGCCATATTCAATTAACGGGAAGCTTAAAAAGGAGCTAAAGCGAACGGTGACAATTAGCAGCGCTATTGGTGTTAGTAGAATTGGCAAATTATTAATATAAAGCTGTTCCGTACATTAAGGTGTCATATTCGTTTGGTTGAAACCTAACAATCCAAAGATGCTTTCCCTATGACGCCGATGGAGTTAGATAAATTTTATTTTTTATTTACTATAAATCCTGCAAGTTTCCTTGTTCTCATTTCTATATTAATTTAGTTAAAATAATGGTTTTCGGAGCTTATTAGGTGCCATATTCAATTAATGGGAAGCTCAAAAAGCAGCTAAAGCGAACGGTGACGATTAGCAGCGCTATTGGTGTTAGTAGAATTGGCAAATTATTAATATAAAGCTGTTCCGTACATTAAGGTGTCATATTCGCTTTGTTGGAACCTAACAATCCAAAGATGCTTTCCCTATGACGCCGATGGAGTTAGATAAATTTTATTTTTTATTTACTATAAATCCTGCAAGTTTCCTTGTTCTCATTTCTATATTAATTTAGTTAAAATAATGGCTTCCGAAGCTTATTAGGTGCCATATTCAATTAACGGGAAGCTTAAAAAGCAGCTAAAGCGAACGGTGACAATTAGCAGCGCTATTGGTGTTAGTAGAATTGGCAAATTATTAATATAAAGCTGTTCCGTACATTAAGGTGTCATATTCGTTTGGTTGAAACCTAACAATCCAAAGATGCTTTCCCTATGACGCCGATGGAGTTAGATAAATTTTATTTTTTATTTACTATAAATCCTGCAAGTTTCCTTGTTCTCATTTCTATATTAATTTAGTTAAAATAATGGCTTCCGAAGCTTATTAGGTGCCATATTCAATTAACGGGAAGATCAAAAAGCAGCTAAAGCGAACGGTGACAATTAGCAGCACTATTGATGTTAGTAGAATTGGCAAATTATTAATATAAAGCTGTTCCGTACATTAAGGTGTCATATTCGTTTGGTTGAAACCTAACAATCCAAAGATGCTTTCCCTATGACGCCGATGGAGTTAGATAAATTTTATTTTTTATTTACTATAAATCCTGTAAGTTTCCTTGTTCTCATTTCTATATTAATTTAGTTAAAATAATGGTTTTCGGAGCTTATTAGGTGCCATATTCAATTAATGGGAAGCTCAAAAAGCAGCTAAAGCGAACGGTGACGATTAGCAGCGCTATTGGTCTTAGTAGAATTGGCAAATTATTAATATAAAGCTGTTCCGTACATTAAGGTGTCATATTCGCTTGGTTGAAACCTAACAATCCAAAGATGCTTTCCCTATGACGCCGATGGAGTTAGATAAATTTTATTTTTTATTTACTATAAATCCTGCAAGTTTCCTTGTTCTCATTTCTATATTAATTTAGTTAAAATAATGGCTTCCGTAGCTTATTAGGTGCCATATTCAATTAACGGGAAGCTTAAATAGCAGCTAAAGCGAACGGTGACAATTAGCAGCGCTATTGGTGTTAGTAGAATTGGCAAATTATTAATATAAAGCTGTTCCGTACATTAAGGTGTCATATTCGCTTGGTTGAAACCTAACAATCCAAAGATGCTTTCCCTATGACGCCGATGGAGTTAGATAAATTTTATTTTTTATTTACTATAAATCCTGCAAGTTTCCTTGTTCTCATTTCTATATTAATTTAGTTAAAATAATGGCTTCCGGAGCTTATTAGGTGTCATATTCAATTAATGGGAAGCTCAAAAAGCAGCTAAAGCGAACGGTGACGATTAGCAGCGCTATTGGTGATAGTAGAATTGGCAAATTATTAATATAAAGCTGTTCCGTACATTAAGGTGTCATATTCGCTTTGTTGGAACCTAACAATCCAAAGATGCTTTCCCTATGACGCCGATGGAGTTAGATAAATTTTAGTTTTTATTTACTATAAATCCTGCAAGTTTCCTTGTTCTCATTTCTATATTAATTTAGTTAAAATAATGGCTTCCGGAGCTTATTAGGTGCCATAGTCAATTAATGGGAAGCTCAAAATGCAGCAAAAGCGAACAGTGACGTATAGCAGGATTATTTGTCTTACTATAATTGGCAAATTGTTAATATAAAGCAATTCCATACGTTACGGCGTCACATCCGATTTGTTGGAACCTAACAATTCAGAGTTGATTGACCTAAGACGCCGATAGAGTTAGGTAAATTTTATTTTTTATTTACTATAAATCCTGCAAGTTTCCTGGTTCTCATTTCTATATTAATTTAGTTAAAATAATGGCTTCCGGAGCTTATTAGGTGCCATATTCAATTAATGGGAAGCTCAAAAAGCAGCTAAAGCGAACGGTGACGATTAGCAGCGCTATTGGTGTTAGTAGAATTGGCAAATTATTAATATAAAGCTGTTCCGTACATTAAGGTGTCATATTCGCTTGGTTGAGCCCTAACAATCCAAAGATGCTTTCCCTATGACGCCGATGGAGTTAGATAAATTTTATTTTTTATTTACTATAAATCCTGTAAGTTTCCTTGTTCTCATTTCTATATTAATTTAGTTAAAATAATGGCTTCCGAAGCTTATTAGGTGCCATATTCAATTAACGGGAAGCTTAAAAAGCAGCTAAAGCGAACGGTGACAATTAGCAGCGCTATTGGTGTTAGTAGAATTGGCAAATTATTAATATAAAGCTGTTCCGTACATTAAGGTGTCATATTCGCTTGGTTGAAACCTAACAATCCAAAGATGCTTTCCCTATGACGCCGATGGAGTTAGATAAATTTTATTTTTTATTTACTATAAATCCTGTAAGTTTCCTTGTTCTCATTTCTATATTAATTTAGTTAAAATAATGGTTTTCGGAGCTTATTAGGTGCCATATTCAATTAATGGGAAGCTCAAAAAGCAGCTAAAGCGAACGGTGACGATTAGCAGCGCTATTGGTGTTAGTAGAATTGGCAAATTATTAATATAAAGCTGTTCCGTACATTAAGTTGTCATATTCGCTTGGTTGGAACCTAACAATCCAAAGATGCTTTCCCTAGGACGCCGATGGAGTTAGATAAATTTTATTTTTTATTTACTATAAATCCTGCAAGTTTCCTTGTTCTCATTTCTATATTAATTTAGTTAAAATAATGGCTTCCGAAGCTTATTAGGTGCCATATTCAATTAACGGGAAGATCAAAAAGCAGCTAAAGCGAACGGTGACAATTAGCAGCGCTATTGATGTTAGTAGAATTGGCAAATTATTAATATAAAGCTGTTCCGTACATTAAGGTGTCATATTCACTTGGTTGAAACCTAACAATCCAAAGATGCTTTCCCTATGACGCCGATGGAGTTAGATAAATTTTATTTTTTATTTACTATAAATCCTGCAAGTTTCCTTGTTCTCATTTCTATATTAATTTAGTTAAAATAATGGCTTCCGTAGCTTATTAGGTGCCATATTCAATTAACGGGAAGCTTAAATAGCAGCTAAAGCGAACGGTGACAATTAGCAGCGCTATTGGTGTTAGTAGAATTGGCAAATTATTAATATAAAGCTGTTCCGTACATTAAGGTGTCATATTCGCTTGGTTGAAACCTAACAATCCAAAGATGCTTTCCCTATGACGCCGATGGAGTTAGATAAATTTTATTTTTTATTTACTATAAATCCTGCAAGTTTCCTTGTTCTCATTTCTATATTAATTTAGTTAAAATAATGGCTTCCGGAGCTTATTAGGTGTCATATTCAATTAATGGGAAGCTCAAAAAGCAGCTAAAGCGAACGGTGACGATTAGCAGCGCTATTGGTGATAGTAGAATTGGCAAATTATTAATATAAAGCTGTTCCGTACATTAAGGTGTCATATTCGCTTTGTTGGAACCTAACAATCCAAAGATGCTTTCCCTATGACGCCGATGGAGTTAGATAAATTTTAGTTTTTATTTACTATAAATCCTGCAAGTTTCCTTGTTCTCATTTCTATATTAATTTAGTTAAAATAATGGCTTCCGGAGCTTATTAGGTGCCATAGTCAATTAATGGGAAGCTCAAAATGCAGCAAAAGCGAACAGTGACGTATAGCAGGATTATTTGTCTTACTATAATTGGCAAATTGTTAATATAAAGCAATTCCATACGTTACGGCGTCACATCCGATTTGTTGGAACCTAACAATTCAGAGTTGATTGACCTAAGACGCCGATAGAGTTAGGTAAATTTTATTTTTTATTTACTATAAATCCTGCAAGTTTCCTGGTTCTCATTTCTATATTAATTTAGTTAAAATAATGGCTTCCGGAGCTTATTAGGTGCCATATTCAATTAATGGGAAGCTCAAAAAGGAGCTAAAGCGAACGGTGACGATTAGCAGCGCTATTGGTGTTAGTAGAATTGGCAAATTATTAATATAAAGCTGTTCCGTACATTAAGATGTCATATTCGCTTGGTTGGAACCTAACAATCCAAAGATGCTTTCCCTATGACGCCGATGGAGTTAGATAAATTTTATTTTTTATTTACTATAAATCCTGCAAGTTTCCTTGTTCTCATTTCTATATTAATTTAGTTAAAATAATGGCTTCCGAAGCTTATTAGGTGCCATATTCAATTAACGGGAAGCTCAAAAAGCAGCTAAAGCGAACGGTGACAATTAGGAGCGCTATTGGTGTTAGTAGAATTGGAAAATTATTAATATAAAGCTGTTCCGTACATTAAGGTGTCATATTCGCTTGGTTGAGCCCTAACAATCCAAAGATGCTTTCCCTATGACGCCGATGGAGTTAGATAAATTTTATTTTTTATTTAC
Source organism: Agriotes lineatus (assembly GCA_940337035.1). NCBI lineage: Eukaryota > Metazoa > Arthropoda > Insecta > Coleoptera > Elateridae > Agriotes > Agriotes lineatus. Next base: position 13,656,462 of record OW679198.1, on the reverse strand, counting down.
TATAAATCCTGTAAGTTTCCTTGTTCTCATTTCTATATTAATTTAGTTAAAATAATGGCTTCCGAAGCTTATTAGGTGCCATATTCAATTAACGGGAAGCTTAAAAAGCAGCTAAAGCGAACGGTGACAATTAGCAGCGCTATTGGTGTTAGTAGAATTGGCAAATTATTAATATAAAGCTGTTCCGTACATTAAGGTGTCATATTCGCTTGGTTGAAACCTAACAATCCAAAGATGCTTTCCCTATGACGCCGATGGAGTTAGATAAATTTTATTTTTTATTTACTATAAATCCTGTAAGTTTCCTTGTTCTCATTTCTATATTAATTTAGTTAAAATAATGGTTTTCGGAGCTTATTAGGTGCCATATTCAATTAATGGGAAGCTCAAAAAGCAGCTAAAGCGAACGGTGACGATTAGCAGCGCTATTGGTGTTAGTAGAATTGGCAAATTATTAATATAAAGCTGTTCCGTACATTAAGTTGTCATATTCGCTTGGTTGGAACCTAACAATCCAAAGATGCTTTCCCTAGGACGCCGATGGAGTTAGATAAATTTTATTTTTTATTTACTATAAATCCTGCAAGTTTCCTTGTTCTCATTTCTATATTAATTTAGTTAAAATAATGGCTTCCGAAGCTTATTAGGTGCCATATTCAATTAACGGGAAGATCAAAAAGCAGCTAAAGCGAACGGTGACAATTAGCAGCGCTATTGATGTTAGTAGAATTGGCAAATTATTAATATAAAGCTGTTCCGTACATTAAGGTGTCATATTCACTTGGTTGAAACCTAACAATCCAAAGATGCTTTCCCTATGACGCCGATGGAGTTAGATAAATTTTATTTTTTATTTACTATAAATCCTGCAAGTTTCCTTGTTCTCATTTCTATATTAATTTAGTTAAAATAATGGCTTCCGGAGCTTATTAGGTGCCATATTCAATTAATGGGAAGCTCAAAAAGCAGCTAAAGCGAACGGTGACGATTAGCAGCGCTATTGGTGTTAGTAGAATTGGCAAATTATTAATATAAAGCTGTTCCGTACATTAAGGTGTCATATTCGCTTTGTTGGAACCTAACAATCTAAAGATGCTTTCCCTATGACGCCGATGGAGTTAGATAAATTTTAGTTTTTATTTACTATAAATCCTGCAAGTTCCCTTGTTCTCATTTCTATATTAATTTAGTTAAAATAATGGCTTCCGGAGCTTATTAGGTGCCATATTCAATTAATGGGAAGCTCAAAATGCAGCAAAAGCGAACAGTGACGTATAGCAGGATTATTTGTCTTACTATAATTGGCAAATTGTTAATATAAAGCAATTCCATACGTTACGGCGTCACATCCGATTTGTTGGAACCTAACAATTCAGAGTTGATTGACCTAAGACGCCGATAGAGTTAGGTAAATTTTATTTTTTATTTACTATAAATCCTGCAAGTTTCCTGGTTCTCATTTCTATATTAATTTAGTTAAAATAATGGCTTCCGGAGCTTATTAGGTGCCATATTCAATTAATGGGAAGCTCAAAAAGCAGCTAAAGCGAACGGTGACGATTAGCAGCGCTATTGGTGTTAGTAGAATTGGCAAATTATTATATAAAGCTGTTCCGTACGTTAAGGTGTCATATTCGCAACAATCCAAAGAAGCTTTCCCTATGACGCCGATGGAGTTAGATACATTTTATTTTTTATTTACTATAAATCCTGCAAGTTTCCTTGTTCCCATTTCTATATTAATTTAATTAAAATAATGGCTTCAGGAGCTTAATAGGTGCCATATTTAATTAATGGGAAGCTCAAAAAGCAGCTAAGGCGAACGGTGACGATTAGCAGCGCTTTTGGTGTTAGTATAATTGGCAAATTATTAATGTTAAGGACTTTATAAACTTTTGCCGCCTCTCTTACATTCTGAATTCATACTGTGCGCAGTAGAAGGTCGAGCGGGCTTTGCCTCGCCGTTCACCGCACTTACGTTTCATCTGTCAACGTGGCAGCATGCAAACCGGTCCGCTCTACGAAAGCTAATTCTTGTAAATGTTCAAATGTTCAATGTGTTGTTTATTGCTAATAAAGTAACATATTTCCGGCTTTCAACGAGTGTATTTATTCAGTGAAACCTACAATCATACAGTCCACAAATTCCAAGGCGAGCTGGCAATCAGGAATTTTCCAAATAACTGAAAACTGAGAAGGCTACACAACATTGGACCTTCGATCCCGATTAGTGCCACAACATTGGTCCTACAGAGCCAGGATTAAACCACATTAGGTCATTGCGAGTCCAATCGCGACAGCATTCGACAACATTGGTCATTGGCAAGTACAAAAGCATATTCAGTTTTGTATTGCATCGCATGTAATCGACCACAGCGTCCCATATACGCAGCAACGCGTGGAACGAAGAGGGCACATGCGGTGCCCGTAACGAGAGGAAGGAAGACAGCAGACGGTGCTATCAACGCCAAGTTCGTGCACGTGGGCATTGCAGCTGCAAGCCAGACGGTAGTACGAAACACAGCAACGAGGAAAACCGGCAAGGCGGCACACACCAATATCAATGTAAGCCTAATTTCCTATTTTTGTGATTTCCTATGCATAAATTTGGTTTATTTCGTCTGTGTTTGCACATGTGCATAATTTCAGCTGCGTATTATTGCGTAAACAAATGGTTTATGAGTCATATAAACATTTTAATTGCGTGAAATGCCAAGCTATTACGTTTGTTAGCGATATCCCCTGCATTTTCAAATTGCAGAGCCGTTTGCGTTGTTAAAACAGTCTCGCGTTCGTGGCGCAATTTGGCCTTGCGTAGTACACGGCCATCCGCGTCGTGATTCATTCCGAGTACCGGAGGCGTACCAAATTCGCGCCAGAGGCGTGCGAAAGGGTTTCATCATTAAAGAATATTTCAGATTCTGCAAGTAGTAAGGCTACCACGCGTAGCATCTTGCCTGAAATATCACAGATAGTTGACCCGTTGGGTCCGCGTACCAGAAGCGTACAAAATTCACGCCAGTGGCGTACGAAAAGTTAGTTTCATCCTTAAGTTGTTTTAATTTCAACAATTATGGATCCGCTTGTAAGAGCACGTGGCTCTATCAAGGGCAAGCTCACGCGTTTCTCAAATCACGTGCAATCCTTGCAAAAAATTCATGATTATGTTATCGGAATATTATGCGGTTCATGAACAAATTTTAGAAACCAGTGAGGATACAGAATCTGAAATGCAGCAACAAGTTGAATTTGAGGATTCTTATTATTTTGCAATTTCACAAGCTGAATATTTGATTAATGAATACAACAAACAGTCTGATGTTGCATTAGATCGTTCTGGATCGCCTGCTGGTAGCGTAAGATCAACGCATTCAAATTGCAGTTCACATTGCAATAATCAAGCTGTACGCCTTCCTGCCATTTCGATTCCCAAATATTCAGGGAACGTTTCAGAATGGTTAGAGTTTCGTGAGATTTTTATTAGTTTAATTCATGAGAATCAAGCGTTAACTAATATTCAAAAGCTGCATTACTTAAAGGCTAGTTTACAGGGCGATGCAAGCCAAATTATAAAAAGTTTAGAGTTTACTGCGGGTAATTATACTCTAGCTTGGGAGGCATTGTGCAATCGATACAATGATCCAAAAATTCTGGTTCATAACCACCTCAAGGCTATTTTTGAACTTGAATCTTGCAGTAAGGAATCTGCAACTAAATTACGTACGATTAGCGATATGTTATTCAAGCATTTTGCAGCACTCAAATCATTAGCTACCGAAAGCGAGCTTCTTGATTTTGTTATAATTTATGTAGTTTCTAAAAAACTGGACCCCACTACATTTCGTGAATGGGAGGTCCTTAGAAACCGGTCAAGTTCTGACCTGCCTAATCTTGATGAGTTCAAGGAATTCTTACAAAATACAGCGAATCTTCTAGAAACTCTGGAAGTAAAAGATAGCAAGCTTGTACCCGAAAGGTCTTCCAAGGTACATTCTAAATCATTTGTGTCGGGTACCCCTTCGTGTCCACTTTGTAAAGGATCTCATTCCTTGTACAAATGCGATAAGTTTGTCAAGCTGTCTGTTCTTGACAGAAAGTCAAAGGCAAAAGAGCTCCGCGTATGCTTTAATTGCCTAACTCAGGGTCACCTATCGAGCCTCTGTAGCTCCAAATATACGTGTAGAAAGTGCAAATCAAGGCACAACACACTTCTTCATGAGGATAAACCTCAAAATGCTTCTTCTAGTCAACCAGGATCTGCGATGTCGGCAGAAACCCCTGTTGAACTAAATCAATCGATTTCGGCATTCTGTTCGAATGCTTTTCAGGTACTCTTACCTACGGCTACCGCTAAACTCATCGTTGATGATGGTACGCCTCATGTTGTGCGAATCCTGTTGGATTCCGGTTCCCAATCGAACTTCATACGTTCAGATTTGTGTAAAAGGTTGAAGCTTCCAATTCGCGAAGTCAACGTTACTGTTTCTGGCTTAAGTAAAGCCACTTCTCAAATCAAGGCTAGGTGTGATATCAAGCTGCAAACCCCTCACACTTCATACGGCATTGGCCTATCCTGTCTTGTTCTCGATGAGATTACGGGTGTTACCCCAAGTTTTCGCGTCCAGCGAAACAGCTTCAAGGTTCCTGATAACATCAAGTTATCAGATCTGTCCTACGACCAACCGGGCACCATCGACATTCTGATTGGTTCGCCCATTTTCTGGCAGCTCCTTTGTATTGGACAAATTGGTCTAGGCCCAAATCTTCCCATCCTCCAAAAGACTCGTTTTGGTTGGATTGTTTCTGGCCCTACAGGCCCTCCTTCTGCGTACCCTGTACAGTGCAATCTTGGCACGATCGAGGATGCTTCTGACCCCATTGCTAGGTTTTGGCAACTCGAACATTACCCAGAGGAAAAGGTTCGCACAAATGAAGAGAACGCCTGTGAGGCACATTTCGTGCAAAATACTCAACGAGAAGCGAATGGTCGATTCGTTGTCTCTATCCCTCTCAAGAAACCTGTAGAGGTATTGGGTGATTCATTGCAAATCTCTTAGAAAAGATTCTTATCAGTAGAGAATATTTCAGATTCTGCAAGTAGTAAGGCTGCCACGCGTAGCATCTTGCCTGAAATATCCCAGATTTCAGATTCTGCAAGTAGTAAGGCTGCCACGCGTAGCATCTTGCCTGAAATATCCCAGATTTCAGATTCTACAAGTAGTAAGGCTACCAATCGTAGCAGCTTGTCTGAAATTTCCCAGATAGTTGACCCGCTGGGTCTGTCAAGCCTTTGGTGGCACGGTCCCACCTGGCTAAGCGAAGGTGAGGCATCTTGGCCTACTTCCATGTTCAATATTTCAGATTCTACAAGTGGTAAGGCTACCAATCGTAGCAGCTTGTCTGAAATATCCCATATTTCAAATTCTACAAGTAGTAAGGCTACCAAGCGTAGCATCTTGTCTGAAAGATCGCAGATATTTGACCCGCTGGGTCTGTTAAGCCTTTGGTGGCATGGTCCCACCTGGCTAAGCGAAGGCGAGGCATCTTGGCCTGCTTCCAAACATGTTCGTGCTGAGCTTCCAGAATTCAAAAAAGAAGTTCAAAGTTTTTCTGTAACCTCTGTTGAACCATTTCCATTCAATCAGTATTCAAGCTTTGCTCGCTTACAACGAGTTACAGCTTATTGTTTTGTCACAAAAGCAGTGCACCTTGAATTGGTCGCTGACATTTCTACTGAAACCTTCTTAATGGCTTTTCGCCGGTTTGTGGCTCGACGAGGCAAACCGCTCCATGTCTACTCAGACAACGGCACTAACTTTGTAGGCGCTAATTCCGAGTTAATCGAATTAGGCAATTTTCTCGCGGAACAAAACCCTTCTATTTCCGAATCAGTCGCGAACGACGGAGTAGCTTGGCATTTTATACCCGCGCACAGTCCCCACTTTGGCGGATTGTGGAAGGCCGGAATTAAGTCCTCCAAACATCACATACGTCGCGTTATAGGTAACGCTAGTCTAAATTATGATGAATTTAGCACTTTGTTAGCACAGGTGGAAGCGACCTTAAACTCCCGACCCCTGTCCCCTTTGTCCCCTGATCCAAACGACCTTCAGCCTTTGACTCCTGCTCATTTCCTGATTGGTCGTCCGTTGGTGTCACTGCCTGATCCCAACGTTACTGAGATAGCCGGGTCTCGGCTGTCTAAATACCAGAGAATACAACAACTTCACCAGAATGTGTGGAAGAGATGGAGTAAAGAGTACATCTCGGAACTCCAACAGCGCACCAAATGGCGCACGCATCTTTCGGACCTCCAGCCTGGTTCCATGGTCCTCATCAAGGATGACAATCTACCCCCTCTGAAGTGGAGGTTAGGCCGGGTCACCGAGCTGCACCCTGGCCTTGACGGCGTTACGCGTGTGGCGTCAGTGAACACTGTGTCAGGGATCGTGAAGCGATCCTTCGCCAAATTGTACCCGCTACCTAGTGTTGTGAACTAGTGCGTTAGCGTTCAGCGCAGTTTTCGTAAAGCCTTTTGGCTCCCCATTGTTCGGGTTTTCTTGTACTAGATTAAGATCCATGTACTATTATGCTTTGTATATATGTGTGTTCATGTAACATGTTTTACTCTAGCTTTTACATGTCAACTCTGTACTGTTTTATTTGAAAGGTTACCCTTTCCAAGGCGGGCGGTATGTTAAGGACTTTATAAACTTTTGCCGCCTCTCTTACATTCTGAATTCATACTGTGCGCAGTAGAAGGTCGAGCGGGCTTTGCCTCGCCGTTCACCGCACTTACGTTTCATCTGTCAACGTGGCAGCATGCAAACCGGTCCGCTCTACGAAAGCTAATTCTTGTAAATGTTCAAATGTTCAATGTGTTGTTTATTGCTAATAAAGTAACATATTTCCGGCTTTCAACGAGTGTATTTATTCAGTGAAACCTACAATCATACAGTCCACAAATTCCAAGGCGAGCTGGCAATCAGGAATTTTCCAAATAACTGAGAAGGCTAACAACATTGGACCTTCGATCCCGATTAGTGCCACAACAATTAATATAAAGCTGTTCCGTACATTAAGGTGTCATATTCGCTTGGTTGGAACCTAACAATCCAAAGATGCTTTCCTTATGACGCCGATGGAGTTAGATAAATTTTATTTCTTATTTACTATAAATCCTGCAAGTTTCCTTGTTCTCATTTCTATATTAATTTAGTTAAAATAATGGCTTCCGAAGCTTATTAGGTGCCATATTCAAGTAACGGGAAGCTCAAAAAGCAGCTAAAGCGAACGGTGACAATTAGCAGCGCTATTGGTGTTAGTAGAATTGGCAAATTATTAATATAAAGTTGTTCCGTACATTAAGGTGTCATATTCGCTTGGTTGGAACCTAACAATCCAAAGATTGGTGTTAGTAGAATTGGCAAATTCTTAATATAAAGCTGTTCCGTACATTAAGGTGTCATATTCGCATGGTTGGAACATAACAATCCAAAGATGCTTTCCCTATGACGCCGATGGAGTTAGATAAATTTTATTTGTTATCCTGCAAGTTTTCTTGTTCCCATTTCTATATTAATTTAATTAAAATAATGGCTTCAGGAGCTTAATAGGTGCCATATTCAATTAATGGGAAGCTCAAAAAGCAGCTAAAGCGAACGGTGACGATTAGCAGCGCTATTGATGTTAGTAGAATTGGCAAATTATTAATATAAAGCTGTTCAGTACATTAAGGTGTCATATTCGCTTGGTTGGAACATAACAATCCAAAGATGCTTTCCCTATGACGCCGATGGAGATAGATAAATTTTATTTTTTATCCTGCAAGTTTTCTTGTTCCTATTTCTATATTAATTTAATTAAAATAATGGCTTCAGGAGCTTAATAGCTGCCATATTCAATTAACGGGAAGCTCAAAAAGCAGTTAAAGCGAACGGTGACAATTAGCAGCGCTATTGGTGTTAGTAGAATTGGCAAATTATTAATATAAAGCTGTTCCGTACATTAAGGTGTCATATTCGCTTGGTTGGAACCTAACAATCCAAAGATGCTTTCCCTATGACGCCGATAGAGTTAGGTAAATTCTATTTTTTATTTACTATAAATCCTGCAAGTTTCCTGGTTCTCATTTCTATATTAATTTAGTTAAAATAATGGCTTCCGGAGCTTATTAGGTGCCATATTCAATTAATGGGAAGCTCAAAAAGCAGCTAAAGCGAACGGTGACGATTAGCAGCGCTATTTGTGTTAGTAGAATTGGCAAATTATTAATATAAAGCTGTTCCGTACATTAAGGTGTCATATTCGCTTGGTTGAAACATAACAATCCAAAGATGCTTTCCCTATGACGCCGATGGAGTTAGATAAATTTTATTTTTTATTTACTATAAATCCTGCAAGTTTCCTTGTTCTCATTTCTATATTAATTTAGTTAAAATAATGGCTTCCGGAGCTTATTAGGTGCCATATTCAATTAACGGGAAGCTCAAAAAGCAGCTAAAGCGAACGGTGACAATTAACAGCGCTATTGGTGTTAGTAGAATTGGTAAATTATTAATATAAAGCTGTTCCGTACATTAAGGTGTCATATTCGCTTGGTTGGAACCTAACAATCCAAAGATGCTTTCCCTATGACGCCGATGGAGTTAGATAAATTTTATTTTTTGTTTACTATAAATCCTGTAAGCTTCCTTGTTCTCATTTCTATATTAATTTAGTTAAAATAATGGTTTCCGGAGCTTATTAGGTGCCATATTCAATTAATGGGAAGCTCAAAAAGCAGCTAAAGCGAACGGTGACGATTAGCAGCGCTATTGGTGTTAGTAGAATTGGCAAATTCTTAATATAAAGCTGTTCCGTACATTAAGGTGTCATATTCGCATGGTTGGAACATAACAATCCAAAGATGCTTTCCCTATGACGCCGATGGAGTTAGATAAAATTTATTTGTTATCCTGCAAGTTTTCTTGTTCCCATTTCTATATTAATTTAATTAAAATAATGGCTTCAGGAGCTTAATAGGTGCCATATTCAATTAACGGGAAGCTCAAAAAGCAGTTAAAGCGAATGGTGACAATTAGCAGCGCTATTGGTGTTAGTAGAATTGGCAAATTATTAATATAAAGCTGTTCCGTACATTAAGGTGTCATATTCGCTTGGTTGGAACCTAACAATCCAAAGATGCTTTCCCTATGACGCCGATGGAGTTAGATAAATTTTATTTTTTGTTTACTATAAATCCTGTAAGCTTCCTTGTTCTCATTTCTATATTAATTTAGTTAAAATAATGGTTTCCGGAGCTTATTAGGTGCCATATTCAATTAATGGGAAGCTCAAAAAGCAGCTAAAGCGAACGGTGACGATTAGCAGCGCTATTGGTGTTAGTAGAATTGGCAAATTCTTAATATAAAGCTGTTCCGTACATTAAGGTGTCATATTCGCATGGTTGGAACATAACAATCCAAAGATGCTTTCCCTATGACGCCGATGGAGTTAGATAAATTTTATTTGTTATCCTGCAAGTTTTCTTGTTCCCATTTCTATATTAATTTAATTAAAATAATGGCTTCAGGAGCTTAATAGGTGCCATATTCAATTAATGGGAAGCTCAAAAAGCAGCTAAAACGAACGGTGACGTTTAGCAGGATTATTTGTCGTAGTATAATTGGCAAATTGTTAATATAAAGCTATTCCATACGTCACGGCGTCACATCCGATTTGTTGGAACCTAACAATTCAGAGTTGATTGACCTAAGACGCCGATAGAGTTAGGTAAATTTTATTTTTTATTTACTATAAATCCTGCAAGTTTCCTGGTTCTCATTTCTATATTAATTTAGTGAAAATAATGGTTTCCGGAGCTTATTATGTGCCATATTCAATTAATAGGAAGCTCAAAAAGCAGCTAAAGCGAACGGTGACGATTAGCAGCGCTATTGGTGTTAGTAGAATTGACAAATTATTAATATAAAGCTGCTCCGTACATTAAGTTGTCATATTCGCTTGGGTGGAACCTAACAATCCAAAGATGCTTTCCCTATGACGCCGATGGAGTTAGATAAATTTTATTTTTTATTTACTATAAATCCTGCAAGTTTCCTAGCTCCCATTTCTATATTATTTTAATTAAAATAATGGCTTCAGGAGCTTAATAGGTGCCATATTCAATTAATGGGAAGCTCAAAAAGCAGCTAAGGCGAACGGTGACGATTAGCAGCGCTATTGGTGTTAGTAGAATTGGCAAATTATTAATATAAAGCTGTTCCGTACATTAAGGTGTCATATTCGCTTGGTTGGAACATAAAAATCCAAAGATGCTTTCCCTATGACGCCGATGGAGTTAGATAAATATTATTTTTTATTTACTATAAATCCTGCAAGTTTCCTTGTTCCCATTTCTATATTAATTTAATTAAAATAATGGCTTCAGGAGCTTAATAGGTGCCATATTCAATTAATGGGAAGCTCAAAAAGCAGCTAAAGCGAACGGTGACGATTAGCAGGATTATTTGTCTTAGTATAATTGGCAAATTGTTAATATAAAGCTATTCCATACGTTACGGCGTCACATCCGATTTGTTGGAACCTAACAATTCCGAGTTGGTTGCCCTAAGACGCCCATGGAGTTAGATAAATTGTATTTTATATTTACTATAAATCCTGCAAGTTTCCTATCTCACATTTCTATATTAATTTAGTTAAAATACTGGCTTCAGGAGCTTATTAGCTGCCATTATCAATTAATGGGAAGCTCAAAAAGCAGCTAAAGCGAACGGTGACGATTAGCAGCGCTATTGATGTTAGTAGAATTGGCAAATTATTAATATAAAGCTGTTCCGTACATTAAGGTGTCATATTCGCTTGGTTGGAACATAACAATCCAAAGATGCTTTCCCTATGACGCCGATGGAGTTAGATAAATTTTATTTTTTATCCTGCAAATTTTCTTGTTCCCATTTCTATATTAATTTAATTAAAATAATGGCTTCAGGAGCTTAATAGGTGCCATATTCAATTAATGGGAAGCTCAAAATGCAACAAAAGCGAACAGTGACGTTTAGCAAGATTATTTGTCTTAGTATAATTGGCAAATTGTTAATATAAAGCTATTCCATACGTCACGGCGTCACATCCGATTTGTTGGAAACTAACAATTCAGAGTTGGTTGCCCTAAGACGCCGATGGAGTTAGATAAATTGTATTTTATATTTACTATAAATCCTGCAAGTTTCCTATCTCACATTTCTATATTAATTTAGTTAAAATACTGGCTTCAGGAGCTTATTAGCTGCCATTATCAATTAATGGGAAGCTCAAAAAGCAGCTAAAGCGAACGGTGACGATTAGCAGCTCTATTGGTGTTAGTAGAATTGGCAAATTATTAATGTCAAGCTGTTCCGTACATTAAGTTGTCATATTCGCTTGGGTGGAACATAACAATCCAAAGATGCTTTCCCTATGACGCCGATGGAGTTAGATAAATTTTATTTTTTATCCTGCAAATTTTCTTGTTCCCATTTCTATATTAATTTAATTAAAATAATGGCTTCAGGAGCTTAATAGGTGCCATATTCAATTAATGGGAAGCTCAAAAAGCAGCTAAAGCGAACGGTGACCTTTAGCAGGGTTATTTGTCTTAGTATAATTGGCAAATTGTTAATATACAGCTATTTCATACGTTACGGCGTCACATCCGATTTGTTGGAAACTAACACTTCAGAGTTGGTTGACCTAAGACGCCGATAGAGTTAGATAAATTATTTTTTTTATTTACTATAAATCCTGCAAGTTTCCTAGCTCCCATTTCTATATTAATTTAGTTAAAATACTGGAATCATGAGCTTATTAGCTGCCATATTCAATTAATGGGAAGCTCAAAAAGCAGCTAAAGCGAACGGTGACGATTAGCAGCTCTATTGGTGTTAGTATAATTGGCAAATTGTTAATATACAGCTATTTCATACGTTACGGCGTCACATCCGATTTGTTGGAAACTAACAATTCAGAGTTGGTTGACCTAAGACGCCGATAGAGTTAGATAAATAATTTTTTTTATTTACTATAAATCCTGCAAGTTTCCTAGCTCCCATTTCTATATTAATTTAGTTAAAATACTGGAATCATGAGCTTATTAGCTGCCATATTCAATTAATGGGAAGCTCAAAAGCAGCTAAAGCGAACGGTGACGATTAGCAGCGCTATTGGTGTTAGTAGAATTGGCAAATTATTAATATAAAGCTGTTCCGTACATTAAGGTGTCATATTCGCTTGGTTGGAACATAACAATCCAAAGATGCTTTCCCTATGACGCCGATGGAGTTAGATAAATTTTATTTTTTATCCTGCAAATTTTCTTGTTCCCATTTCTATATTAATTTAATTAAAATAATGGCTTCAGGAGCTTAATAGGTGCCATATTCAATTAATGGGAAGCTCAAAAAGCAGCTAAAGCGAACGGTGACCTTTAGCAGGGTTATTTGTCTTAGTATAATTGGCAAATTGTTAATATACAGCTATTTCATACGTTACGGCGTCACATCCGATTTGTTGGAAACTAACACTTCAGAGTTGGTTGACCTAAGACGCCGATAGAGTTAGATAAATTATTTTTTTTATTTACTATAAATCCTGCAAGTTTCCTAGCTCCCATTTCTATATTAATTTAGTTAAAATACTGGAATCATGAGCTTATTAGCTGCCATATTCAATTAATGGGAAGCTCAAAAAGCAGCTAAAGCGAACGGTGACGATTAGCAGCTCTATTGGTGTTAGTATAATTGGCAAATTGTTAATATACAGCTATTTCATACGTTACGGCGTCACATCCGATTTGTTGGAAACTAACAATTCAGAGTTGGTTGACCTAAGACGCCGATAGAGTTAGATAAATAATTTTTTTTATTTACTATAAATCCTGCAAGTTTCCTAGCTCCCATTTCTATATTAATTTAGTTAAAATACTGGAATCATGAGCTTATTAGCTGCCATATTCAATTAATGGGAAGCTCAAAAGCAGCTAAAGCGAACGGTGACGATTAGCAGCGCTATTGGTGTTAGTAGAATTGGCAAATTATTAATATAAAGCTGTTCCGTACATTAAGTTGTCATATTCGCTTGGTTGGAACCTAACAATCCAAAGATGCTTTCCCTATGACGCCGATGGAGTTAGATAAATTTTATTTTTTATTTACTATAAATCCTGCAAGTTTCCTAGCTCCCATTTCTATATTAATTTAGTTAAAATACTGGAATCATGAGCTTATTAGCTGCCATATTCAATTAATGGGAAGCTCAAAAGCAGCTAAAGCGAACGGTGACGATTAGCAGCGCTATTGGTGTTAGTAGAATTGGAAAATTCTTAATATAAAGCTGTTCCGTACATTAAGGTGTCATATTCGCTTGGTTGGAACCTAACAATCCAAAGATGCTTTCCCTATGACGCCGATGGAGTTAGATAAATTTTATTTTTTATTTACTATAAATCCTGCAAGTTTCCTTGTTCTCATTTCTATATTAATTTAGTTAAAATAATAGCTTCCGAAGCTTATTAGGTGCCATATTCAATTAACGGGAAGCTCAAAAAGCAGCTAAAGCGAACGGTGACAATTAGGAGCGCTATTGGTGTTAGTAGAATTGGCAAATTATTAATATAAAGCTGTTCCGTACATTAAGGTGTCATATTCGCTTGGTTGAAACCTAACAATCCAAAGATGCTTTCCCTATGACGCCGATGGAGTTAGATAAATTTTATTTTTTATTTACTATAAATCCTGTAAGTTTCCTTGTTCTCATTTCTATATTAATTTAGTTAAAATAATGGCTTCCGAAGCTTATTGGGTGCCATATTCAATTAACGGGAAGCTTAAAAAGCAGCTAAAGCGAACGGTGACAATTAGCAGCGCTATTGGTGTTAGTAGAATTGGCAAATTATTAATATAAAGCTGTTTCGTACATTAAGGTGTCATATTCGCTTGGTTGAAACCTAACAATCCAAAGATGCTTTCCCTATGACGCCGATGGAGTTAGATAAATTTTGTTTTTTATTTATTATAAATCTTGCAAGTTTCCTTGTTCCCATCTCTATATTAATTTCAATAAAATAATGGCTTCAGGAGCTTAATAGGTGCCATATTCAATTAAAGGAAAGCTCAAAAAGCAGCTAAAGCGAACGGTGACTATTAGCAGCGCTATTGGTGTTAGTAGAATTGGCAAATTATTAATATAAAGCTGTTCCGTACATTAAGGTGTCATATTCGCTTGGTTGAAACCTAACAATCCAAAGATGCTTTCCCTATGACGCCGATGGAGTTAGATAAATTTTGTTTTTTATTTATTATAAATCTTGCAAGTTTCCTTGTTCCCATCTCTATATTAATTTCAATAAAATAATGGCTTCAGGAGCTTAATAGGTGCCATATTCAATTAAAGGAAAGCTCAAAAAGCAGCTAAAGCGAACGGTGACTATTAGCAGCGCTATTGGTGTTAGTAGAATTGGCAAATTATTAATATAAAGCTGTTTCGTACATTAAGGTGTCATATTCGCTTGGTTGAAACCTAACAATCCAAAGATGCTTTCCCTATGACGCCGATGGAGTTAGATAAATTTTGTTTTTTATTTATTATAAATCTTGCAAGTTTCCTTGTTCCCATCTCTATATTAATTTCAATAAAATAATGGCTTCAGGAGCTTAATAGGTGCCATATTCAATTAAAGGAAAGCTCAAAAAGCAGCTAAAGCGAACGGTGACTATTAGCAGCGCTATTGGTGTTAGTAGAATTGGCAAATTATTAATATAAAGCTGTTCCGTACATTAAGGTGTCATATTCGCTTGGTTGGAACATAACAATCCAAAGATGCTTTCCCTATGACGCCGATGGAGTTAGATAAATTTTATTTTTTATCCTGCAAATTTTCTTGTTCCCATTTCTATATTAATTTAATTAAAATAATGGCTTCAGGAGCTTAATAGGTGCCATATTCAATTAAAGGAAAGCTCAAAAAGCAGCTAAAGCGAACGGTGACTATTAGCAGCGCTATTGGTGTTAGTAGAATTGGCAAATTATTAATATAAAGCTGTTCCGTACATTAAGGTGTCATATTCGCTTGGTTGAAACCTAACAATCCAAAGATGCTTTCCCTATGACGCCGATGGAGTTAGATAAATTTTGTTTTTTATTTATTATAAATCTTGCAAGTTTCCTTGTTCCCATCTCTATATTAATTTCAATAAAATAATGGCTTCAGGAGCTTAATAGGTGCCATATTCAATTAAAGGAAAGCTCAAAAAGCAGCTAAAGCGAACGGTGACTATTAGCAGCGCTATTGGTGTTAGTAGAATTGGCAAATTATTAATATAAAGCTGTTTCGTACATTAAGGTGTCATATTCGCTTGGTTGAAACCTAACAATCCAAAGATGCTTTCCCTATGACGCCGATGGAGTTAGATAAATTTTGTTTTTTATTTATTATAAATCTTGCAAGTTTCCTTGTTCCCATCTCTATATTAATTTCAATAAAATAATGGCTTCAGGAGCTTAATAGGTGCCATATTCAATTAAAGGAAAGCTCAAAAAGCAGCTAAAGCGAACGGTGACTATTAGCAGCGCTATTGGTGTTAGTAGAATTGGCAAATTATTAATATAAAGCTGTTCCGTACATTAAGGTGTCATATTCGCTTGGTTGGAACATAACAATCCAAAGATGCTTTCCCTATGACGCCGATGGAGTTAGATAAATTTTATTTTTTATCCTGCAAATTTTCTTGTTCCCATTTCTATATTAATTTAATTAAAATAATGGCTTCAGGAGCTTAATAGGTGCCATATTCAATTAATGGGAAGCTCAAAAAGCAGCTAAAGCGAACGGTGACCTTTAGCAGGGTTATTTGTCTTAGTATAATTGGCAAATTGTTAATATACAGCTATTTCATACGTTACGGCGTCACATCCGATTTGTTGGAAACTAACACTTCAGAGTTGGTTGACCTAAGACGCCGATAGAGTTAGATAAATTATTTTTTTTATTTACTATAAATCCTGCAAGTTTCCTAGCTCCCATTTCTATATTAATTTAGTTAAAATACTGGAATCATGAGCTTATTAGCTGCCATATTCAATTAATGGGAAGCTCAAAAAGCAGCTAAAGCGAACGGTGACGATTAGCAGCTCTATTGGTGTTAGTATAATTGGCAAATTGTTAATATACAGCTATTTCATACGTTACGGCGTCACATCCGATTTGTTGGAAACTAACAATTCAGAGTTGGTTGACCTAAGACGCCGATAGAGTTAGATAAATAATTTTTTTTATTTACTATAAATCCTGCAAGTTTCCTAGCTCCCATTTCTATATTAATTTAGTTAAAATACTGGAATCATGAGCTTATTAGCTGCCATATTCAATTAATGGGAAGCTCAAAAGCAGCTAAAGCGAACGGTGACGATTAGCAGCGCTATTGGTGTTAGTAGAATTGGCAAATTATTAATATAAAGCTGTTCCGTACATTAAGTTGTCATATTCGCTTGGTTGGAACCTAACAATCCAAAGATGCTTTCCCTATGACGCCGATGGAGTTAGATAAATTTTATTTTTTATTTACTATAAATCCTGCAAGTTTCCTAGCTCCCATTTCTATATTAATTTAGTTAAAATACTGGAATCATGAGCTTATTAGCTGCCATATTCAATTAATGGGAAGCTCAAAAGCAGCTAAAGCGAACGGTGACGATTAGCAGCGCTATTGGTGTTAGTAGAATTGGAAAATTCTTAATATAAAGCTGTTCCGTACATTAAGGTGTCATATTCGCTTGGTTGGAACCTAACAATCCAAAGATGCTTTCCCTATGACGCCGATGGAGTTAGATAAATTTTATTTTTTATTTACTATAAATCCTGCAAGTTTCCTTGTTCTCATTTCTATATTAATTTAGTTAAAATAATAGCTTCCGAAGCTTATTAGGTGCCATATTCAATTAACGGGAAGCTCAAAAAGCAGCTAAAGCGAACGGTGACAATTAGGAGCGCTATTGGTGTTAGTAGAATTGGCAAATTATTAATATAAAGCTGTTCCGTACATTAAGGTGTCATATTCGCTTGGTTGAAACCTAACAATCCAAAGATGCTTTCCCTATGACGCCGATGGAGTTAGATAAATTTTATTTTTTATTTACTATAAATCCTGTAAGTTTCCTTGTTCTCATTTCTATATTAATTTAGTTAAAATAATGGCTTCCGAAGCTTATTGGGTGCCATATTCAATTAACGGGAAGCTTAAAAAGCAGCTAAAGCGAACGGTGACAATTAGCAGCGCTATTGGTGTTAGTAGAATTGGCAAATTATTAATATAAAGCTGTTTCGTACATTAAGGTGTCATATTCGCTTGGTTGAAACCTAACAATCCAAAGATGCTTTCCCTATGACGCCGATGGAGTTAGATAAATTTTATTTTTTATTTACTATAAATCCTGTAAGTTTCCTTGTTCTCATTTCTATATTAATTTAGTTAAAATAATGGCTTCCGAAGCTTATTAGGTGCCATATTCAATTAACGGGAAGATCAAAAAGCAGCTAAAGCGAACGGTGACAATTAGCAGCGCTATTGATGTTAGTAGAATTGGCAAATTATTAATATAAAGCTGTTTCGTACATTAAGGTGTCATATTCGCTTGGTTGAAACCTAACAATCCAAAGATGCTCTCCCTATGACGCCGATGGAGTTAGATAAATTTTATTTTTTATTTACTATAAATCCTGCAAGTTTCCTTGTTCTCATTTCTATATTAGTTTAGTTAAAATAATGGCTTCCGAAGCTTATTAGGTGCCATATTCAATTAACGGGAAGCTCAAAAAGCAGCTAAAGCGAACGGTGACAATTAGGAGCGCTATTGGTGTTAGTAGAATTGGCAAATTATTAATATAAAGCTGTTCCGTACATTAAGTTGTCATATTCGCTTGGGTGGAACCTAACAATCCAAAGATGCTTTCCCTATGACGCCGATGGAGTTAGATAAATTTTATTGTTTATTTACTATAAATCCTGCAAGTTTCCTTGTTCTCATTTCTATATTAATTTAGTTAAAATAATGGCTTCCGGAGCTTATTAGGTGCCATATTCAATTAATGGGAAGCTCAAAATGCAGCAAAAGCGAACAGTGACGTTTAGCAGGATTATTTGTCTTACTCTAATTGGCAAATTGTTAATATAAAGCAATTCCATACGTTACGGCGTCACATCCGATTTGTTGGAACCTAACAATTCAGAGTTGATTGACCTAAGACGCCGATAGAGTTAGGTAAATTTTATTTTTTATTTACTATAAATCCTGCAAGTTTCCTGGTTCTCATTTCTATATTAATTTAGTTAAAATAATGGCTTCCGGAGCTTATTAGGTGCCATATTCAATTAATGGAAAGCTCAAAAAGCAGCTAAAGCGAACGGTGACGATTAGCAGCGCTATTGGTGTTAGTAGAATTGGCAAATTATTAATATAAAGCTGTTCCGTACATTAAGTTGTCATATTCGCTTGGTTGGAACCTAACAATCCAAAGATGCTTTCCCTATGACGCCGATGGAGTTAGATAAATTTTATTTTTTATTTACTATAAATCCTGCAAGTTTCCTAGCTCCCATTTCTATATTAATTTAGTTAAAATACTGGAATCATGAGCTTATTAGCTGCCATATTCAATTAATGGGAAGCTCAAAAGCAGCTAAAGCGAACGGTGACGATTAGCAGCGCTATTGGTGTTAGTAGAATTGGAAAATTCTTAATATAAAGCTGTTCCGTACATTAAGGTGTCATATTCGCTTGGTTGGAACCTAACAATCCAAAGATGCTTTCCCTATGACGCCGATGGAGTTAGATAAATTTTATTTTTTATTTACTATAAATCCTGCAAGTTTCCTTGTTCTCATTTCTATATTAATTTAGTTAAAATAATAGCTTCCGAAGCTTATTAGGTGCCATATTCAATTAACGGGAAGCTCAAAAAGCAGCTAAAGCGAACGGTGACAATTAGGAGCGCTATTGGTGTTAGTAGAATTGGCAAATTATTAATATAAAGCTGTTCCGTACATTAAGGTGTCATATTCGCTTGGTTGAAACCTAACAATCCAAAGATGCTTTCCCTATGACGCCGATGGAGTTAGATAAATTTTATTTTTTATTTACTATAAATCCTGTAAGTTTCCTTGTTCTCATTTCTATATTAATTTAGTTAAAATAATGGCTTCCGTAGCTTATTAGGTGCCATATTCAATTAACGGGAAGCTTAAAAAGCAGCTAAAGCGAACGGTGACAATTAGCAGCGCTATTGGTGTTAGTAGAATTGGCAAATTATTAATATAAAGCTGTTTCGTACATTAAGGTGTCATATTCGCTTGGTTGAAACCTAACAATCCAAAGATGCTCTCCCTATGACGCCGATGGAGTTAGATAAATTTTATTTTTTATTTACTATAAATCCTGCAAGTTTCCTTGTTCTCATTTCTATATTAATTTAGTTAAAATAATGGCTTCCGAAGCTTATTAGGTGCCATATTCAATTAACGGGAAGCTCAAAAAGCAGCTAAAGCGAACGGTGACAATTAGGAGCGCTATTGGTGTTAGTAGAATTGGCAAATTATTAATATAAAGCTGTTTCGTACATTAAGGTGTCATATTCGCTTGGTTGAAACCTAACAATCCAAAGATGCTCTCCCTATGACGCCGATGGAGTTAGATAAATTTTATTTTTTATTTACTATAAATCCTGCAAGTTTCCTTGTTCTCATTTCTATATTAATTTAGTTAAAATAATG
Organism: Agriotes lineatus; assembly: GCA_940337035.1. NCBI lineage: Eukaryota > Metazoa > Arthropoda > Insecta > Coleoptera > Elateridae > Agriotes > Agriotes lineatus. The sequence continues at coordinate 13,636,660 of OW679198.1, read as the reverse complement.
GCTTCCGAAGCTTATTAGGTGCCATATTCAATTAACGGGAAGCTCAAAAAGCAGCTAAAGCGAACGGTGACAATTAGGAGCGCTATTGGTGTTAGTAGAATTGGCAAATTATTAATATAAAGCTGTTCCGTACATTAAGTTGTCATATTCGCTTGGGTGGAACCTAACAATCCAAAGATGCTTTCCCTATGACGCCGATGGAGTTAGATAAATTTTATTGTTTATTTACTATAAATCCTGCAAGTTTCCTTGTTCTCATTTCTATATTAATTTAGTTAAAATAATGGCTTCCGGAGCTTATTAGGTGCCATATTCAATTAATGGGAAGCTCAAAATGCAGCAAAAGCGAACAGTGACGTTTAGCAGGATTATTTGTCTTACTCTAATTGGCAAATTGTTAATATAAAGCAATTCCATACGTTACGGCGTCACATCCGATTTGTTGGAACCTAACAATTCAGAGTTGATTGACCTAAGACGCCGATAGAGTTAGGTAAATTTTATTTTTTATTTACTATAAATCCTGCAAGTTTCCTTGTTCTCATTTCTATATTAATTTAGTTAAAATAATGGCTTCCGAAGCTTATTAGGTGCCATATTCAATTAACGGGAAGATCAAAAAGCAGCTAAAGCGAACGGTGACAATAAGCAGCGCTATTGATGTTAGTAGAATTGGCAAATTATTAATATAAATCTGCTCCGTACATTAAGTTGTCATATTCGCTTGGGTGGAACCTAACAATCCAAAGATGCTTTCCCTATGACGCCGATGGAGTTAGATAAATTTTATTTTTTATTTACTATAAATCCTGCAAGTTTCCTTGTTCTCATTTCGTTATTAATTTAGTTAAAATAATGGCTTCCGGAGCTTATTAGGTGCCATATTCAATTAATGGGAAGCTCAAAAAGCAGCTAAAGCGAACGGTGACGATTAGCAGCGCTATTGGTGTTAGTAGAATTGGCAAATTATTAATATAAAGCTGTTCCGTACATTAAGGTGTCATATTCGCTTTGTTGGAACCTAACAATCCAAAGATGCTTTCCCTATGACGCCGATGGAGTTAGATAAATTTTAGTTTTTATTTACTATAAATCCTGCAAGTTTCCTTGTTCTCATTTCTATATTAATTTAGTTAAAATAATGGCTTTCGGAGCTTATTAGGTGCCATATTCAATTAATGGGAAGCTCAAAATGCAGTAAAAGCTAACAGTGACGTTTAGCAGGATTATTTGTCTTAGTATAATTGGCAAATTGTTAATATAAAGCTATTCCATACGTTACGGCGTCACATCCGATTTGTTGTATATTAATTTAGTTAAAATAATGGCTTCCGGAGCTTATTAGGTGCCATATTCAATTAATGGGAAGCTCAAAAAGCAGCTAAAGCGAACGGTGATGATTAGCAGCGCTATTGGTGTTAGTAGAATTGGCACATTATTAATATAAAGCTGTTCCGTACGTTAAGGTGTCATATTCGCAACAATCTAAAGATGCTTTCCCTATGACGCCGATGGAGTTAGATAAATTTTATTTTTTATTTACTATAAATCCTGCAAGTTTCCTTGTTCCCATTTCTATATTAATTTAATTAAAATAATGGCTTCAGGAGCTTAATAGGTGCCATATTCAATTAATGGGAAGCTCAAAAAGCAGCTAAAGCGAACGGTGACGATTAGCAGCGCTATTGACGTTAGTAGAATTGGCAAATTATTAATATAAAGCTGTTCCGTACATTAAGGTGTCATATTCGCTTGGTTGGAACATAACAATCCAAAGATGCTTTCCCTATGACGCCGATGGAGTTAGATAAATTATATTTTTTATTTACTATAAATCCTGCATGTTTCCTTGTTCCCATTTCTATATTAATTTAATTAAAATAATGGCTTCAGGAGCTTAATAGGTGCCATATTCAATTAATGGGAAGCTCAAAATGCAGTAAAAGCGAACAGTGACGTTTAGCAGGATTATTTGTCTTAGTATAATTGGCAAATTGTTAATATAAAGCTATTCCATACGTTACGGCGTCACATCCGATTTGTTGGAACCTAACAATTCAGAGTTGATTGACCTAAGACGCCGATAGAGTTAGGTAAATTTTATTTTTTATTTACTATAAATCCTGCAAGTTTCCTTGTTCCCATTTCTATATTAATTTAATTAAAATAATGGCTTCAGGAGCTTAATAGGTGCCATATTCAATTAATGGGAAGCTCAAAAAGCATCTAAAGCGAACGGTGACGATTAGCAGCGCTATTGATGTTAGTAGAATTGGCAAATTATTAATATAAAGCTGTTCCGTACATTAAGGTGTCATATTCGCTTGGTTGGAACCTAACAATCCAAAGATGCTTTCCCTATGACGCCGATGGAGTTAGGTAAATTTTATTTTTTATCCTGCAAGTTTTCTTGTTCCTATTTCTATATTAATTTAATTAAAATAATGGCTTCAGGAGCTTAATAGGTGCCATATTCAATTAATGGGAAGCTCAAAAAGCAGCTAAAGCGAACGGTGACGTTTAGCAGGATTATTTGTCTTAGTATAATTGGCAAATTGTTAATATAAAGCTATTCCATACGTTACGGCGTCACATCCGATTTGTTGGAACCTAACAATTCAGAGTTGATTGACCTAAGACGCCGATAGAGTTAGGTAAATTTTATTTTTTATTTACTATAAATCCTGCAAGTTTCCTGGTTCTCATTTCTATATTAATTTAGTTAAAATAATGGCTTCCGGAGCTTATTAGGTGCGATATTCAATTAATGGGAAGCTCAAAAAAGCAGCTAAAGCGAACGGTGACGATTATAAGCGCTATTGGTGTTAGTAGAATTGGCAAATTATTAATATAAAGCTGTTCCGTACGTTAAGGTGTCATATTCGCAACAATCTAAAGATGCTTTCCCTATGACGCCGATGGAGTTAGATAAATTGTATTTTTTATTTACTATAAATCCTGCAAGTTTCCTTGTTCCCATTTCTATATTAATTTAATTAAAATAATGGCTTCAGGAGCTTAATAGGTGCCATATTCAATTAATGGGAAGCTCAAAAAGCAGCTAAAGCGAACGGTGACGATTAGCAGCGCTATTGATGTTAGTAGAATTGGCAAATTATTAATATAAAGCTGTTCCGTACATTAAGGTGTCATATTCGCTTGGTTGGAACATAACAATCCAAAGATGCTTTCCCTATGACGCCGATGGAGTTAGATAAATATTATTTTTTATTTACTATAAATCCTGCATGTTTCCCTGTTCCCATTTCTATATTAATTTAATTAAAATAATGGCTTCAGGAGCTTAATAGGTGCCATATTCAATTAATGGAAAGCTCAAAAAGCAGCTAAAGCGAACGGTTACGTTTAGCAGGATTATTTGTCTTAGTATAATTGGCAAATTGTTAATATAAAGCTATTCCATACGTTACGGCGTCACATCCGATTTGTTGGAACCTAACAATTCAGAGTTGGTTGCCCTAAGACGCCCATGGAGTTAGATAAATTGTATTTTTTATTTACTATAAATCCTGCAAGTTTCCTAGCTCACATTTCTATATTAATTTAGTTAAAATACTGGCTTCAGGAGCTTATTAGGCGCCATATTCAATTAACGGGAAGCTCAAAAAGCAGTTAAAGCGAACGGTGACAATTAGCAGCGCTATTGGTGTTAGTAGAATTGGCAAATTATTAATATAAAGCTGTTCCGTACATTAAGGTGTCATATTCGCTTGGTTGGAACATAACAATCCAAAGATGCTTTCCCTATGACGCCGATGGAGTTCGATAAATTGTATTTTTTATTTACTGTAAATCCTGCAAGTTTCCTAGCTCACATTTCTATATTAATTTAGTTAAAATACTGGCTTCAGGAGCTTATTAGGCGCCATATTCAATTAACGGGAAGCTCAAAAAGCAGTTAAAGCGAACGGTGACAATTAGCAGCGCTATTGGTGTTAGTAGAATTGGCAAATTATTAATATAAAGCTGTTCCGTACATTAAGGTGTCATATTCGCTTGGTTGGAACCTCACAATCCAAAGATGCTTTCCCTATGACGCCGATAGAGATAGGTAAATTTTATTTTTTATTTACTATAAATCCTGCAAGTTTCCTGGTTCTCATTTCTATATTAATTTAGTTAAAATAATGGCTTGCGGAGCTTATTAGGTGCCATATTCAATTAATGGGAAGCTCAAAAAGCAGCTAGAGCTAACGGTGACGATTAGCAGCGCTATTGGTGTTAGTAGAATTGGCAAATTATTAATATAAAGCTGTTCCGTACATTAAGGTGTCATATTCGCTTGGTTGGAACCTAACAATCCAAAGATGCTTTCCCTATGACGCCGATAGAGTTAGGTAAATTTTATTTTTTAGTTACTATAAATCCTGCAATTTTCCTGGTTCTCATTTCTATATTAATTTAGTTAAAATAATGGCTTCCGGAGCTTATTAGGTGCCATATTCAATTAATGGGAAACTCAAAAAGCAGCTAGAGCTAACGGTGACGATTAGCAGCGCTATTGGTGTTAGTAGAATTAGCAAATTATTAATATAAAGCTGTTCCGTACGTTAAGGTGTCATATTCGCAACAATCTAAAGATGCTTTCCCTATGACGCCGATGGAGTTAGATAAATTTTATTTTTTATTTACTATAAATCCTGCAAGTTTCCTTGTTACCATTTCTATATTAATTTAATTAAAATAATGGCTTCTGGAGCTTAATAGGTGCCATATTCAATTAATGGGAAGCTCAAAAAGCAGCTAAGGCGAACGGTGACGATTAGCAGCGCTATTGGTGTTAGTAGAATTGGCAAATTATTAATATAAAGCTGTTCCGTGCATTAAGGTGTCATATTCGCTTGGTTGGAACATAACAATCCAAAGATGCTTTCCCTATGACGCCGATGGAGTTAGATAAATATAATTTTTTATTTACTATAAATCCTGCAAGTTTCCTAGCTCACATTTCTATATTAATTTAGTTAAAATACTGGCTTCAGGAGCTTATTAGCTGCCATATTCAATTAACGGGAAGCTCAAAAAGCAGTTAAAGCGAATGGTGACAATTAGCAGCGCTATTGGTGTTAGTAGAATTGGCAAATTATTAATATAAAGCTGTTCCGTACATTAAGGTGTCATATTCGCTTGGTTGGAACATAACAATCCAAAGATGCTTTCCCTATGACGCCGATGGAGATAGATACATTTTATTTTTTATCCTGCAAGTTTTCTTGTTCCTATTTCTATATTAATTTAATTAAAATAATGGCTTCAGGAGCTTAATAGGTGCCATATTCAATTAATGGGAAGCTCAAAAAGCAGCTAAAGCGAACGGTGACGTTTAGCAGGATTATTTGTCTTAGTATAATTGGCAAATTGTTAATATAAAGCTATTCCATACGTTACGGCGTCACATCCGATTTGTTGGAACCTAACAATTCAGAGTTGGTTGCCCTAAGACGCCCATGGAGTTAGATAAATTGTATTTTTTATTTACTATAAATCCTGCAAGTTTCCTAGCTCACATTTCTATATTAATTTAGTTAAAATACTGGCTTCAGGAGCTTATTAGCTGCCATATTCAATTAACGGGAAGCTCAAAAAGCAGTTAAAGCGAATGGTGACAATTAGCAGCGCTATTGGTGTTAGTAGAATTGGCAAATTATTAATATAAAGCTGTTCCGTACATTAAGGTGTCATATTCGCTTGGTTGAAACCTAACAATCCAAAGATGCTTTCCCTATGACGCCGATGGAGTTAGATAAATTGTATTTTTTATTTACTATAAATCCTGCAAGTTTCCTAGCTCACATTTCTATATTAATTTAGTTAAAATACTGGCTTCAGGAGCTTATTAGGCGCCATATTCAATTAACGGGAAGCTCAAAAAGCAGTTAAAGCGAACGGTGACAATTAGCAGCGCTATTGGTGTTAGTAGAATTGGCAAATTATTAATATAAAGCTGTTCCGTACATTAATGTGTCATATTCGCTTCGTTGGAACCTAACAATCCAAAGATGCTTTCCCTATGACGCCGATAAAGTTAGGTAAATTTTATTTTTTATTTACTATAAATCCTGCAAGTTTCCTGGTTCTCATTTCTATATTAATTTAGTTAAAATAATGGCTTGCGGAGCTTATTAGGTGCCATATTCAATTAATGGGAAGCTCAAAAAGCAGCTAGAGCTAACGGTGACGATTAGCAGCGCTATTGGTGTTAGTAGAATTGGCAAATTATTAATATAAAGCTGTTCCGTACATTAAGGTGTCATATTCGCTTGGTTGGAACCTAACAATCCAAAGATGCTTTCCCTATGACGCCGATAGAGTTAGGTAAATTTTATTTTTTATTTACTATAAATCCTGCAAGTTTCCTGGTTCTCATTTTTATATTAATTTAGTTAAAATAATGGCTTCCGGAGCTTATTAGGTGCCATATTCAATTAATGGGAAGCTCAAAAAGCAGCTAGAGCTAACGGTGACGATTAGCAGCGCTATTGGTGTTAGTAGAATTGGCAAATTATTAATATAAAGCTGTTCGGTACGTTAAGGTGTCATATTCGCAACAATCTAAAGATGCTTTCCCTATGACGCCGATGGAGTTAGATAAATTTTATTTTTTATTTACTATAAATCCTGCAAGTTTCCTTGTTCCCATTTCTATATTAATTTAATTAAAATAATGGCTTCTGGAGCTTAATAGGTGCCATATTCAATTAATGGGAAGCTCAAAAAGCAGCTAAAGCGAACGGTGACGATTAGCAGGGTTATTTGTTTTAGTATAATTGGCAAATTGTTATTATAAAGCTATTCCATACGTTACGGCGTCACATCCGATTTGTTGGAACCTAACAATTTAGAGATGGTTGCCCTAAGACGCCCATGGAGTTAGATAAATTGTATTTTTTATTTACTATAAATCCTGCAAGTTTCCTAGCTCACATTTCTATATTAATTTAGTTAAAATACTGGCTTCAGGAGCTTATTAGCTGCCATATTCAATTAATGGGAAGCTCAAAAAGCAGCTAAAGCGAACGGTGACGATTAGCAGCGCTATTGATTTTAGTAGAATTGGCAAATTATTAATATAAAGCTGTTCCGTACATTAAGGTGTCATATTCGCTTGGTTGGAACATAACAATCCAAAGATGCTTTCCCTATGACGCCGATGGAGATAGATAAATTTTATTTTTTATCCTGCAAGTTTTCTTGTTCCTATTTCTATATTAATTTAATTAAAATAATGGCTTCAGGAGCTTAATAAGTGCCATATTCAATTAATGGGAAGCTCAAAAAGCAGCTTCCGGAGCTTATTAGGTGCCATATTCAATTAATGGGAAGCTCAAAAAGCAGCTAAAGCGAACGGTGACGATTAGCAGCGCTATTGGTGTTAGTAGAATTGGCAAATTATTAATATAAAGCTGTTCCGTACATTAAGGTGTCATATTCGCTTGGTTGGAACCTAACAATCCAAAGATGCTTTCCCTATGACGCCGATGGAGTTAGATTTTATTTTTTATTTACTATAAATCGTGCAAGTTTCCTTGTTCTCATTTCTATATTAATTTAGTTAAAATAATGGCTTCCGGAGCTTATTAGGTGCCATATTCAATTAATGGGAAGCTCAAAATGCAGCAAAAGCGAACAGTGACGTTTAGCAGGATTATTTGTCTTAGTATAATTGGCAAATTGTTAATATAAAGCTATTCCATACGTTACGGCGTCACATCCCATTTGTTGGAACCTAACAATTCAGAGTTGGTTGCCCTAAGACGCCGATGTAGTTAGATAAATTTTATTTTTTATTTACTATAAATTCTGCAAGTTTCCTTGTTCCCATTTCTATATTAATTTAGTTAAAATAATGGCTTCCGGAGCCTATTAGGTGCCATATTCAATTAATGGGAAGCTCAAAATGCAGCAAAAGCGAACAGTGACGTTTAGCAGGATTATTTGTCTTAGTATAATTGGCAAATTGTTAATATAAAGCTATTCCATACGTTACGGCTTCACATCCGATTTGTTGGAACCTATCAGTTCAGAGTTGGTTGCCCTAAGACGCCCATGGAGTTAGATAAATTTTATTTTTTATTTACTATAAATCCTGCAAGTTTCCTTGTTCTCATTTCTATATTAATTTAGTTAAAATAATGGCTTCCGGAGCTTATTAGGTGCCATATTCAATTAATGGGAAGCTCAAAAAGCAGCTAAAGCAAACGGTGACGATTAGCAGTGCTATTGGTGTTAGTAGAATTGGCAAATTATTAATATAAAGCTGTTCCGTACATTAAGGTGTCATATTCGCTTGGTTGGAACCTAACAATCCAAAGATGCTTTCCCTATGACGCCGATGGAGTTAGATAAATTTTATTTTTTATTTACTATAAATCGTGCAAGTTTCCTTGTTCTCATTTCTATATTAATTTAGTTAAAATAATGGCTTCCGGAGCTTATTAGGTGCCATATTCAATTAATGGAAAGCTCAAAATGCAGCAAAAGCGAACAGTGACGTTTAGCAGGATTATTTGTCTTAGTATAATTGGCAAATTGTTAATATATAGCTATTCCATACGTTACGGCGTCACATCCCATTTGTTGGAACCTAACAATTCGGAGTTGGTTGCCCTAAGACGCCGATGGAGTTAGATACATTTTATTTTGTATTTACTATAAATCCTGCAAGTTTCCTTGTTCTCATTTCTATATTAATTTAGTTAAAATAATGGCTTCCGGAGCTTAGTAGGTGCCATATTCAATTAATGGGAAGCTCAAAAAGCAGCTAAAGCGAACGGTGACGATTAGCAGCGCTATTGGTGTTAGTAGAATTGGCAAATTATTAATATAAAGCTGTTCCGTACATTAAGGTGTCATATTCGCTTGGTTGGAACCTAACAATCCAAAGATGCTTTCCCTATGACGCTGATGGAGTTAGATAAATTTTATTTTTTATTTACTATAAATCCTGCAAGTTTCCTAGCTCCCATTTCTATATTAATTTAGTTCAAATACTGGCATCAGGAGCTTATTAGCTGCAATATTCAATTAATGGGAATCTCAAAAAGCAGCTAAAGCGAAGGGTGCCGATTAGCAGCGCTATTGGTGTTAGTAGAATTGGCAAATTATTAATATAAAGCCGTTTCGTACATTAAGGTGTCATATTCGCTTGGTTGGAACCTAACAATCCAAAGATGTTCTCCTTATGACGCCGATGGAGTTAGATAAATTTTATTTTTTATTTACTATAAACCCTGCAAGTTTCCTTGTTCTCATTTCTATATTAATTTAGTTAAAATAATGGCTTCCGGAGCTTATTAGGTGCCATATTCAATTAATGGGAAGCTCAAAAAGCAGCTAAAGCGAACGGTGACGATTAGCAGCGCTATTGGTGTTAGTAGAATTGGCAAATTATTAATATAAAGCTGTTCCGTACATTAAGGTGCCATATTCGCTTGGTTGGAACCTTACAAACCAAAGATGCTTTCCCTATGACGCCGATGGAGTTAGATAAATTTTATTTTTTATTTACTATAAATCCTGCAAGTTTCCTTGTTCACATTTCTATATTAATTTAGTTAAAATATGGCTTCCGGAGCTTATTAGGTGCCATATTCAATTAATGGGAAGCTCAAAATGCAGCAAAAGCGAACAGTGACGTTTAGCAGGATTATTTGTCTTAGTATAATTGGCAAATTGTTAATATAAAGCTATTCCATACGTTACGGCGTCACATCCCATTTGTTGGAACCTAACAATTCAGAGTTGGTTGCCCTAAGACGCCGATGGAGTTAGATAAATTTTATTTTTTATTTACTATAAATCCTGCAAGTTTCCTTGTTCTCATTTCTATATTAATTTAGTTAAAATAATGGCTTCCGGATCTTATTAGGTGCCATATTCAATTAATGGGAAGCTCAAAAAGCAGCTAAAGCGAACGGTGACGATTTAGCAGCGCTATTGGTGTTAGTAGAATTGGCAAATTATTAATATAAAGCTGTTCCGTACATTAAGGTGTCATATTCGCTTGGTTGGAACCTAACAACCCAAAGATGCTTTCCCTATGACGCCGATGGAGTTAGATAAATTTTATTTTTTATTTACTATAAATCGTGCAAGTTTCCTTGTTCTCATTTCTATATTAATTTAGTTAAAATAATGGCTTCCGGAGCTTATTAGGTGCCATATTCAATTAATGGAAAGCTCAAAATGCAGCAAAAGCGAACAGTGACGTTTAGCAGGATTATTTGTCTTAGTATAATTGGCAAATTGTTAATATAAAGCTATTCCATACGTTACGGCGTCAAATCCCATTTGTTGGAACCTAACAATTCGGAGTTGGTTGCCCTAAGACGCCGATGGAGTTAGATACATTTTATTTTGTATTTACTATAAATTCTGCAAGTTTCCTTGTTCCCATTTCTATATTAATTTAGTTAAAATAATGGCTTCCGGAGCTTATTAGGTGCCATATTCAATTAATGGGAAGCTCAAAATGCAGCAAAAGCGAACAGTGACGTTTAGCAGGATTATTTGTCTTAGTATAATTGGCAAATTGTTAATATAAAGCTATTCCATACGTTACGGCGTCACATCCCATTTGTTGGAACCTAACAATTCAGAGTTGGTTGCCCTAAGACGCCGATGTAGTTAGATAAATGTTATTTTTTATTTACTATAAATTCTGCAAGTTTCCTTGTTCCCATTTCTATATTAATTTAGTTAAAATAATGGCTTCCGGAGCTTATTAGGTGCCATATTCAATTAATGGGAAGCTCAAAATGCAGCAAAAGCGAACAGTGACGTTTAGCAGGATTATTTGTCTTAGTATAATTGGCAAATTTTTAATATAAAGCTATTCCATACGTTACGGCTTCACATCCGATTTGTTGGAACCTATCAGTTCAGAGTTGGTTGCCCTAAGACGCCCATGGAGTTAGATAAATTTTATTTTTTATTTACTATAAATCCTGCAAGTTTCCTTGTTCTCATTTCTATATTAATTTAGTTAAAATAATGGCTTCCGGAGCTTATTAGGTGCCATATTCAATTAATGGGAAGCTCAAAAAGCAGCTAAAGCAAACGGTGACGATTAGCAG